>JAPDOI010000681.1:0-62500 GCA_029168955.1 Aplectana chamaeleonis
GACGTCTTATACACTCCCACTGGGGTCCTGCTCACTTCCTATGACGTCCTGCGCACACCCACTGGGGTCTTGCTCACTTTCCAAGACGCCCTGCACATTCGCACAGGGGTCCAGCACACTCCCACAGTGGCTCTGCACACTTTTCAAGACGTCCTGCAAACTCCCATTGGTGTCCTGCACACTTCCTAAGACGTCTTATACACTCCCACTGGGGTCCTGCTCACTTCCTATGTCGTCCCGCGCACTCCCACTGGGGTCCTGCTCACTTTCTTTTGACGTCCTGCACACTCCCACTGAAGTACTGCTTACTTTCTGTGACGTCCTTCACACTCCCACTGGGGTCCTGCACAATTTCCAAGACGCCCTGCACATTCGCACAGGGGTCCTGCACACTTTCTAAGACATCCTGCACACTCCGAATAGGGTCCTGCTGACTTTCTGTGACGTCCTGTACATTCCCACTGAGATCCTGCACACTCCCACAGGGGTCCTGCACACTCCCACAGTGGTTCTCCACACTTTCAAGACGTCCTGCACACTCCCATTGGTGTCCTGCACACTTCCTAAGACGTCTTATACACTCCCACTGGGGTCCTGCTCACTTCCTATGGCGTCCTGCGCACTCCCACTGCGGTCCTGCAGATTTTCCAAGGCGTACTGCGCACTCCCACTGGGGTCCTGCACACTTTCTATGACGTCCTGCTCACACCCACTGCGGTTTTGCAGACTTTTCAAGGCGTCCTGCTCACTCCCACAGGGTCCTGCACTCTCCCACTGGGGTCCTGTACTTTCAAACTGGTCCTGCACACTTTCTATGACGTCCTGCGCACTCCCACTGGGGTCCTGCACACTTTCTATGACGTCCTGCACATTCCGCACTGGGGTACTGCACACTTCTCTAAGACGTCCTTCACACTCTCACAGGGGTTCTGCACACTCCCACAGTGGTTCTGCACACTTTCAAGACGTCCTGCACACTCCCATTGGTGTCCTGCACACTTCCTAAGACGTCCTGCACACTCCCACTGGGGTCCTGCTCACTTTCTATGACGCCCTGCACATTCGCACAGGGTCCTGCACACTCCCACAGTGGTTCTGGCACACTTTTCAAGACGTCCTGCACACTCCCATTGGTGTCCTGCACACTTCCTAAGACGTCTTATACACACCCATTGGTGTCCTGCACACTTCCTAAGACGGCTTATACACTCCCACTGGGGTCCTGCTCACTTTCTATGGCGTCCTGCGCACTCCCACTGGGGTCCTGCAGATTTTCCAAGGCGCACTGCACACTCCCACTGGGGTCCTGCACACTTTCTATGACGTCCTGCTCACTCCCACTGCGGTTCTGCAGACTTTTCAAGGCGTCCTGCTCACTCCCACAGGGGTCCTGCACACTCCCACAGGGTCCTGCACACTCCCACCGGTTCCTGCACACTTTCTATGACGTCCTGCGCACTCCCACTGGGGTCCTGCTCACTTTCTTTGACGTCCTGCACACTCCCACTGAAGTACTGCTCACTTTCTGTGACGTCCTGCACACTCCCACTGGGGTCCTGCACAATTTCCAAGCCGCCCTGCACATTCGCACAGGGGTCCTGCACACTTTCTAAGACATCCTGCACACTCCGAATAGGGTCCTGCTGACTTTCTGTGACGTCCCGTACATTCCCACTGAGATCCTGCACTCTCCCACAGGGGTCCTGCACACTCCCACAGTGGTTCTGCACACTTTTCAAGACGTCCTGCACACTCCCATTGGTGTCCTGCACACTTCCTAAGACGTCTTATACACTCCCACTGGGGTCCTGCTCACTTCCTATGTCGTCCTGCGCACTCCCACTGCTGGGTCCTGCTCACTTTCCAAGACACTGCACATTCGCACACTTTCTATGACGTCCTGCACACTCCCACAGTGAGGGTCTGCACACTTTCTGTGACGTCCCTTCCCTGAGATCCTGCACTCTCACAGGGTTCCTGCACACTCCCACAGTGGTTCTGCACATTTTTCAAGACGTCCTGCACACTCCCACTGGGGTCCTGCACACTTTCTATGACGTCCTGCACACTCCCACTGCGTCCTGCACATTTTCACAGGCGTACTGCACACCCACTAAGACGTCCTGCACACTCTCACAGGGTCCTGCACACTCCCACAGTGGTCCTGCACACTTTCTCAATGACGTCCTGCACACTCCCACTGGGGTCCTGCACACTTTCTATGACGTCCTGCACATTCGCACAGGGTACTGCACACTTTCTAAGACGTCCTTCACACTCTCACAGGGTTCTGCACACTCCCACAGTGGTTCTGCACACTTTTCAAGACGTCCTGCACACTCCCATTGGTGTCCTGCACACTTCCTAAGACGTCTTATACACTCCCACTGGGGTCCTGCTCACTTCCTATGACGTCCTGCGCACACCCACTGGGGGTCCTGCTCACTTTCCAAGACGCCCTGCACATTCGCACAGGGGTCCAGCACACTCCCACAGTGGTTCTGCACACTTTTCAAGACGTCCTGCAAACTCCCATTGGTGTCCTGCACACTTCCTAAGACGTCTTATACACTCCCACTGGGGTCCTGCTCACTTCCTATGTCGTCCTGCGCACTCCCACTGGGGTCCTGCTCACTTTCTTTGACGTCCTGCACACTCCCACTGAAGTACTGCTCACTTTCTGTGACGTCCTGCACACTCCCACTGGGGTCCTGCACAATTTCCAAGCCGCCCTGCACATTCGCACAGGGGTCCTGCACACTTTATGAGACATCCTGCACACTCCGAATAGGGTCCTGCTTACTTTCTGTGACGTCCTGTACATTCCCACTGAGATCCTGCACACTCCCACAGGGGTCCTGCACACTCCCACAGTGGTTCTGCACACTTTGCAAGACGTCCTACACACTCCCATTGGTGTCCCGCGCACTTCCTAAGACGTCTTATACACTCCCACTGGGGTCCTGCTCACTTCCTATGACGTCCTGCGCACTCCCACTGCGGTCCTGCAGATTTTCCAAGGCGTACTGCGCACTCCCACTGGGGTCCTGCACACTTTCTATGACGTCCTGCTCACTCCCACTGCGGTTCTGCAGACTTTTCAAGGCGTCCTGCTCACTCCCACAGGGTCCTGCACTCCCACTGGGGTCCTGGGCACTCTTCCCGTCCTGCACACTTTCTATGACGTCCTGCGCACTCCCACTGGGGTCCTGCTCACTTTCTATGACGTCCTGCACATTCCCACAGGGTACTGCTCACTTTCTGTGACGTCCTGCACACTCCCACTGGGGTCCTGCACAATTTCAAGCCGCCCTGCACATTCGCACAGGGTCCTGCACACTTTTTCCTAAGACATCCTGCACACTCCGAATGGGGTCCTGCTGACTTTCTGTGACGTCCTGCATTCCCACTGAGATCCTGCACTTCCCACAGGGGTCCTGCACACTCCCACAGTGGTTCTGCACACTTTCAAGACGTCCTGCACACTCCCATTGGGTGTCCTGCACACTTCTAAGACGTCTTATACACTCCACTGGGGTCCTGCTCACTTTCTATGTCGTCCTGCGCACTCCCACTGGGGTCCTGCTCACTGCTCACTTTCTGTGACGTCCTGCACACTCCCACTGGGGTCCTGCACAATTTCCAAGACGCCCTGCACATTCGCACAGGGTCCTGCACACTTTCTAAGACATCCTGCACACTCCGAATAGGGTCCTGCTGACTTTCTGTGACGTCCCTGTACATTCCCACTGAGATCCTGCACACTCCCACAGGGTCCTGCACACTCCCACAGTGGTTCTGCACACTTTTCAAGACGTCCTGCACACTCCCATTGGTGTCCTGCACACTTCCTAAGACGTCTTATACACTCCCACTGGGGTCCTGCTCACTTCCTATGGCGTCCTGCGCACTCCCACTGCGGTCCTGCAGATTTTCCAAGGCGTACTGCGCACTCCTTTTGGGGTCCTGCACACTTTCTATGACGTCCTGCTCACTCCCACTGCGGTTCTGCAGACTTTTCAAGGCGTCCTGCTCACTCCCACAGGGGTCCTGCACACTTTCTACTGGGGTCCTGCACACTCCCGTCCTGCACACTTTCTATGACGTCCTGCGCACTCCCACTGGGGTCCTGCACACTCTCTTAGTCGTCCTGCACACTCCCACTGGGGTCCTGCTCACTTTCTCTGACGTCCTGCACACTCCCACTGAAGCCCTGGAAACTTTCCAAGGCGTCCTGCACACTCCCACAGGGGTCTTGCGCACTTTCCAAGGCGTCCTGCACACTCCGAATAGGGTCCTGCACACTTTCTGTGACGTTCGCACATTCCCACTAGGGTCCTGCACACTCCCACAGGGGTCCTGCACGTTCCCAGAGTGGTTCTGCACACTTTTCAAGACGTCCTGCACACTCCCATTGGTGTCCTGCACACTTCCTAAGACGTCTTATACACTCCCACTGGTGTCCTGCACACTTCCTAAGACGGCTTATACACTCCCACTGGGGTCCTGCTCACTTTCTATGGCGTCCTGCGCACTCCCACTGCGGTCCTGCAGATTTTCCAAGGCGTACTGCGCACTCCCACTGGGGTCCTGCACACTTTCTATGACGTCCTGCTCACTCCCACTGCGGTTCTGCAGACTTTTCAAGGCGTCCTGCTCACTCCCACAGGGGTCCTGCACTCTCCCACTGGGGTCCTGCACTTTCCCGTCCTGCACACTTTCTATGACGTCCTGCGCACTCCCACTGGGGTCCTGCTCACTTTCTTTGACGTCCTGCACACTCCCACTGAAGTACTGCTCACTTTCTGTGACGTCCTGCACACTCCCACTGGGGTCCTGCACAATTTCCAAGCCGCCCTGCACATTCGCACAGGGGTCCTGCACACTTTCTAAGACATCCTGCACACTCCGAATAGGGTCCTGCTGACTTTCTGTGACGTCCCGTACATTCCCACTGAGATCCTGCACTCTCCCACAGGGGTCCTGCACACTCCCACAGTGGTTCTGCACACTTTTCAAGACGTCCTGCACACTCCCATTGGTGTCCTGCACACTTCCTAAGACGTCTTATACACTCCCACTGGGGTCCTGCTCACTTCCTATGTCGTCCTGCGCACTCCCACTGGGGTCCTGCTCACTTTCCAAGACGGCATGCACATTCGCACAGGGGTCCTGCACACTCCCACAGTGATTCTGCACACTTTCTAAGACGTCCTTCACACTCTCACAGGGGTTCTGCACACTCCCACAGTGGTTCTGCACATTTTTCAATACGTCCTGCACACTCCCACTGGGGTCCTGCACACTTTCTATGACGTCCTGCACATTCGCACAGGGGTACTGCACACTTTCTATGACGTCCTGCACATTCGCACAGGGGTACTGCACACTTTCTAAGACGTCCTTCACACTCTCGCAGGGGTTCTGCACATTCCCACAGTGGTTCTGCACATTTTTCAAAACGTCCTGCACACTCCCACTGGGGTCCTGCACACTTTCTATGACGTCCTGCACACTTTCTATGACGTCCTGCACATTTGCACAGGGGTACTGCACACTTTCTAAGACGTCCTTCACACTCTCACAGGGGTTCTGCACACTCCCACAGTGGTTCTGCACATTTTTCAATACGTCCTGCACACTCCCACTGGGGTCCTGCACACTTTCTATGACGTCCTGCACATTCGCACAGGGGTACTGCAAACTTTCTAAGACGTCCTTCACACTCTCACAGGGGTTCTGCACACTCTCACAGTGGTTCTGCACACTTTTCAAGACGTCCTGCACACTCCCATTGGTGTCCTGCACACTTCCTAAGACGTCTTATACACTCCCACTGGGGTCCTGCTCACTTCCTATGACGTCCTGCGCACACCCACTGGGGGTCTTGCTCACTTTCCAAGACGCCCTGCACATTCGCACAGGGGTCCAGCACACTCCCACAGTGGCTCTGCACACTTTTCAAGACGTCCTGCAAACTCCCATTGGTGTCCTGCACACTTCCTAAGACGTCTTATACACTCCCACTGGGGTCCTGCTCACTTCCTATGTCGTCCTGCGCACTCCCACTGGGGTCCTGCTCACTTTCTTTGACGTCCTGCACACTCCCACTGAAGTACTGCTCACTTTCTGTGACGTCCTTCACACTCCCACTGGGGTCCTGCACAATTTCCAAGACGCCCTGCACATTCGCACAGGGGTCCTGCACACTTTCTAAGACATCCTGCACACTCCGAATAGGGTCCTGCTGACTTTCTGTGACGTCCCGTACATTCCCACTGAGATCCTGCACACTCCCACAGGGTCCTGCACACTCCCACAGTGGTTCTCCACACTTTTCAAGACGTCCTGCACACTCCCATTGGTGTCCTGCACACTTCCTAAGACGTCTTATACACTCCCACTGGGGTCCTGCTCACTTCCTATGGCGTCCTGCACATTCGCACAGGGGTCCTGCACACTCCCACAGTGGTTCTGCACACTTTTCAAGACGTCCTGCACACTCCCATTGGTGTCCTGCACACTTCCTAAGACGTCTTATACACTCCCACTGGGGTCCTGCTCACTTCCTATGTCGTCCTGCGCACTCCCACTGGGGTCCTGCACAATTTCCAAGACGCCCTGCATATTCGCACAGGGGTCCTGCACACTTCTAAGACATCCTGCACACTCCGAATAGGGTCCTGCTGACTTTCTGTGACGTCCCGTACATTCCCACTGAGATCCTGCACACTCCCACAGGGGTCCTGCACACTCCCACAGTGGTTCTCCACACTTTTCAAGACGTCCTGCACACTCCCATTGGTGTCCTGCACACTTCCTAAGACGTCTTATACACTCCCACTGGGGTCCTGCTCACTTCCTATGGCGTCCTGCGCACTCCCACTGCGGTCCTGCAGATTTTCCAAGGCGTACTGCGCACTCCCACTGGGGTCCTGCACACTTTCTATGACGTCCTGCTCACTCCCACAGTGGTTCTGCACATTTTTCAATACGTCCTGCACACTCCCACTGGAGTCCTGCGCACTTTCTATGGCGTCCTGCACACACCCCTTGGGGTCCTGCACACTTCCTATGTCGTCCTGCGCACTCCCACTGGGGTCCTGCTCACTTTCTCTGAAGTCCTGCACACTCCAACTGAAGTACTGTTCACTTTCCAAGACGTCCTGCACACTCCCATTGGTGTCCTGCAGACTTCCTAAGACGTCTTATACACTTCCACTGGGGTCCTGCTCACTTCCTATGACGCCCTGCACATTCGCACAGGGGTCCTGCACACTCCCACAGTGGTTCTGCACACTTTTCAAGACGTCCTGCACACTCCCATTGGTGTCCTGCACACTTCCTAAGACGTCTTATACACTCCCACTGGGGTCCTGCTCACTTCCTATGTCGTCCTGCGCACTCCCACTGGGGTCCTGCTCACTTTCTGTGACGTCCTGCACACTCCCACTGGGGTCCTGCACAATTTCCAAGCCGCCCTGCACATTCGCACAGGGGTCCTGCACACTTTCTAAGACATCCTGCACACTCAGAATAGGGTCCTGCTGACTTTCTGTGACGTCCCGTACATTCCCACTGAGATCCTGCACTCTCCCACAGGGGTCCTGCACACTCCCACAGCGGTTCTGCACACTTTTCAAGACGTCCTGCACACTCCCATTGGTGTCCTGCACACTTCCTAAGACGGCTTATACACTCCCACTGGGGTCCTGCTCACTTTCTATGGCGTCCTGCGCACTCCCACTGCGGTCCTGCAGATTTTCCAAGGCGTACTGCGCACTCCCACTGGGGTCCTGCACACTTTCTATGACGTCCTGCTCACTCCCACTGCGGTTCTGCAGACTTTTCAAGGCGTCCTGCTCACTCCCACAGGGTCCTGCCCCCTCCCACTGGGGTCCTGCACTTTCCCGTCCTGCACACTTTCTATGACGTCCTGCGCACTCCCACTGGGGTCCTGCTCACTTTCTTTGACGTCCTGCACACTCCCACTGAAGTACTGCTCACTTTCTGTGACGTCCTGCACACTCCCACTGGGGTCCTGCACAATTTCCAAGCCGCCCTGCACATTCGCACAGGGTCCTGCACACTTTCTAAGACATCCTGCACACTCCGAATAGGGTCCTGCTGACTTTCTGTGACGTCCCGTACATTCCCACTGAGATCCTGCACTCTCCCACTGGGGTCCTGCACACTCCCACAGTGGTTCTGCACACTTTTCAAGACGTCCTGCACACTCCCATTGGTGTCCTGCACACTTCCTAAGACGTCTTATACACTCCCACTGGGGTCCTGCTCACTTCCTATGTCGTCCTGCGCACTCCCACTGGGGTCCTGCTCACTTTCCAAGACGGCATGCACATTCGCACAGGGGTCCTGCACACTCCCACAGTGATTCTGCACACTTTCTAAGACGTCCTTCACACTCTCACAGGGGTTCTGCACACTCCCACAGTGGTTCTGCACATTTTTCAATACGTCCTGCACACTCCCACTGGGGTCCTGCACACTTTCTATGACGTCCTGCACATTCGCACAGGGGTACTGCACAGTTTCTATGACGTCCTGCACATTCGCACAGGGGTACTGCACACTTTCTAAGACGTCCTTCACACTCTCGCAGGGGTTCTGCACACTCCCACAGTGGTTCTGCACATTTTTCAAAACGTCCTGCATACTCCCACTGGGGTCCTGCACACTTTGTATGAAGTCCTGCCCATTCGCACAGGGGTACTGCAAACTTTCTAAGACGTCCTTCACACTCTCACAGGGGTTCTGCACACTCTCACAGTGGTTCTGCACACTTTTCAAGACGTCCTGCACACTCCCATTGGTGTCCTGCACACTTCCTAAGACGTCTTATACACTCCCACTGGGGTCCTGCTCACTTCCTATGACGTCCTGCGCACACCCACTGGGGGTCTTGCTCACTTTCCAAGACGCCCTGCACATTCGCACAGGGGTCCAGCACACTCCCACAGTGGTTCTGCACACTTTTCAAGACGTCCTGCAAACTCCCATTGGTGTCCTGCACAGTTCCTAAGACGTCTTATACACTCCCACTGGGGTCCTGCTCACTTCCTATGTCGTCCTGCGCACTCCCACTGGGGTCCTGCTCACTTTCTTTGACGTCATGCACACTCCCACTGAAGTACTGCTCACTTTCTGTGACGTCCTTCACACTCCCACTGGGGTCCTGCACAATTTTCAAGGGTGCCCTGCACATTCGCACAGGGGTCCTGCACACTTTCTAAGACATCCTGCACACTCCGAATAGGGTCCTGCTGACTTTCTGTGACGTTCCGTACATTCCCACTGGGATCCTGCACACTCCCACAGCGGTCCTGCACACTCGCACAGTGGTTCTCCACACTTTTCAAGACGTCCTGCACACTCCCATTGGTGTCCTGCACACTTCCTAAGACGTCTTATACACTCCCACTGGGGTCCTGCTCACTTCCTATGGCGTCCTGCGCACTCCCACTGCGGTCCTGCAGATTTTCCAAGGCGTACTGCGCACTCCCACTGGGGTCCTGCACACTTTCTATGACGTCCTGCTCACACCCACTGCGGTTTTGCAGACTTTTCAAGGCGTCCTGCTCACTCCCACAGGGGTCCTGCACTCTCCCACTGGGGTCCTGTACTTTCCCGTCCTGCACACTTTCTATGACGTCCTGCGCACTCCCACTGGGGTCCTGCACACTTTCTATGTCGTCCTGCGCACTCCCACTGGGGTCCTGCTCACTTTCTCTGAAGTCCTGCACACTCCCACTGAAGTACTGTTCACTTTCCAAGACGTCCTGCACACTCCCATTGGTGTCCTGCAGACTTCCTAAGACGTCTTATACACTCCCACTGGGGTCCTGCTCACTTCCTATGACGCCCTGCACATTCGCACAGGGGTCCTGCACACTCCCACAGTGGTTCTGCACACTTTTCAAGACGTCCTGCACACTCCCATTGGTGTCCTGCACACTTCCTAAGACGTCTTATACACTCCCACTGGGGTCCTGCACACTTCCTATGACGTCCTGCACTCCCACTGGGGTCCTGCTCACTTTCTATGACGTCCTGCACTCCACCACTGCAGAAAGTACTGCACTCACTTTCTGCACACTTTCTATGACGTCCTGCACACTGCCTCACACTGCACACTCCCACAGGGTCCTGCACAATTTCCAAGACGCCCTGCACATTCGCACAGGGGTCCTGCACACTTTCTAAGACATCCTGCACACTCCGAATAGGGTCCTGCTGACTTTCTGTGACGTCCCGTACATTCCCACTGAGATCCTGCACACTCCCACAGGGGTCCTGCACACTCCCACAGTGGTTCTCCACACTTTTCAAGACGTCCTGCACACTCCCATTGGTGTCCTGCACACTTCCTAAGACGTCTTATACACTCCCACTGGGGTCCTGCTCACTTCCTATGGCGTCCTGCGCACTCCCACTGCGGTCCTGCAGATTTTCCAAGGCGTACTGCGCACTCCCACTGGGGTCCTGCACACTTTCTATGACGTCCTGCTCACTCCCACTGCGGTTCTGCAGACTTTTCAAGGCGTCCTGCTCACTCCCACAGGGGTCCTGCACTCTCCCACTGGGGTCCTGTACTTTCCCGTCCTGCACACTTTCTATGACGTCCTGCGCACTCCCACTGGGGTCCTGCACACTTTCTATGTCGTCCTGCGCACTCCCACTGGGGTCCTGCTCACTTTCTCTGAAGTCCTGCACACACCCCTTGGGGTCCTGCACACTTTCCAAGACGTCCTGCACACTCCCATTGGTGTCCTGCAGACTTCCTAAGACGTCTTATACACTCCCACTGGGGTCCTGCTCACTTCCTATGACGCCCTGCACATTCGCACAGGGGTCCTGCACACTCCCACAGTGGTTCTGCACACTTTTCAAGACGTCCTGCACACTCCCATTGGTGTCCTGCACACTTCCTAAGACGTCTTATACACTCCCACTGGTGTCCTGCACACTTCCTAAGACGGCTTATACACTCCCACTGCGGTCCTGCAGATTTTCCAAGGCGTACTGCGCACTCCCACTGGGGTCCTGCACACTTTCTATGACGTCCTGCTCACTCCCACTGCGGTTCTGCAGACTTTTCAAGGCGTCCTGCTCACTCCCACAGGGGTCCTGCACTCTCCCACTGGGGTCCTGCACACTTTCTATGACGTCCTGCGCACTCCCACTGGGGTCCTGCTCACTTTCTTTGACGTCCTGCACACTCCCACTGAAGTACTGCTCACTTTCTGTGACGTCCTGCACACTCCCACTGGGGTCCTGCACAATTTCCAAGCCGCCCTGCACATTCGCACAGGGGTCCTGCACACTTTCTAAGACATCCTGCACACTCCGAATAGGGTCCTGCTGACTTTCTGTGACGTCCCGTACATTCCCACTGAGATCCTGCACTCTCCCACAGGGGTCCTGCACACTCCCACAGTGGTTCTGCACACTTTTCAAGACGTCCTGCACACTCCCATTGGTGTCCTGCACACTTCCTAAGACGTCTTATACACTCCCACTGGGGTCCTGCTCACTTCCTATGTCGTCCTGCGCACTCCCACTGGGGTCCTGCTCACTTTCCAAGACGGCATGCACATTCGCACAGGGGTCCTGCACACTCCCACAGTGATTCTGCACACTTTCCAAGACGGCATGCACATTCGCACAGGGGTCCTGCACACTCCCACAGTGATTCTGCACACTTTCTAAGACGTCCTTCACACTCTCACAGGGGTTCTGCACACTCCCACTGGGGTCCTGCACACTTTCTATGACGTCCTGCACATTCGCACAGGGGTACTGCACACTTTCTATGACGTCCTGCACATTCGCACAGGGGTACTGCACACTTTCTAAGACGTCCTTCACACTCTCGCAGGGGTTCTGCACACTCCCACAGTGGTTCTGCACATTTTTCAAAACGTCCTGCACACTCCCACTGGGGTCCTGCACACTTTCTATGACGTCCTGCACACTTTCTATGACGTCCTGCACATTTGCACAGGGGTACTGCACACTTTCTAAGACGTCCTTCACACTCTCACAGGGGTTCTGCACACTCCCACAGTGGTTCTGCACATTTTTCAATACGTCCTGCACACTCCCACTGGGGTCCTGCACACTTTCTATGACGTCCTGCACATTCGCACAGGGTACTGCAAACTTTCTAAGACGTCCTTCACACTCTCACAGGGTTCTGCACACTCTCACAGTGGTTCTGCACACTTTTCAAGACGTCCTGCACACTCCCATTGGTGTCCTGCACACTTCCTAAGACGTCTTATACACTCCCACTGGGGTCCTGCTCACTTCCTATGACGTCCTGCGCACACCCACTGGGGGTCTTGCTCACTTTCCAAGACGCCCTGCACATTCGCACAGGGTCCAGCACACTCCCACAGTGGCTCTGCACACTTTTCAAGACGTCCTGCAAACTCCCATTGGTGTCCTGCACACTTCCTAAGACGTCTTATACACTCCCACTGGGGTCCTGCTCACTTCCTATGTCGTCCTGCGCACTCCCACTGGGGTCCTGCTCACTTTCTTTGACGTCCTGCACACTCCCACTGAAGTACTGCTCACTTTCTGTGACGTCCTTCACACTCCCACTGGGGTCCTGCACAATTTCCAAGACGCCCTGCACATTCGCACAGGGGTCCTGCACACTTTCTAAGACATCCTGCACACTCCGAATAGGGTCCTGCTGACTTTCTGTGACGTCCCGTACATTCCCACTGAGATCCTGCACACTCCCACAGTGGTTCTCCACACTTTTCATGACGTCCTGCACACTCCCATTGGTGTCCTGCACACTTCCTAAGACGTCTTGTACACTCCCACTGGGGTCCGGCTCACTTCCTATGGCGGGCTGCACACTCGCCCAGGGGGCCTGCCCACTCCCACAGTGGTTCTGCACACTTTTCAAGACGTCCTGCACACTCCCATTGGTGTCCTGCACACTTCCTAAGACGTCTTATACACTCCCACTGGGGTCCTGCTCACTTCCTATGTCGTCCTGCGCACTCCCACTGGGGTCCTGCACAATTTCCAAGACGCCCTGCACATTCGCACAGGGTCCTGCACACTTTCTAAGACATCCTGCCCCCTCCGAATCGGGTCCTGCTGACTTTCTGTGACGTCCCGTACATTCCCACTGAGATCCTGCACACTCCCACAGGGGTCCTGCACACTCCCACAGTGGTTCTCCACACTTTTCAAGACGTCCTGCACACTCCCATTGGTGTCCTGCACACTTCCTAAGACGTCTTATACACTCCCACTGGGGTCCTGCTCACTTCCTATGGCGTCCTGCGCACTCCCACTGGGGTCCTGCAGATTTTCCAAGACGTACTGCACATTCCCACTGGGGTCCTGCACACTTTCTAAGACATCCTGCACACTCCCACATAGGGTCCTGCACACTTTCTGTGACGTCCCGCACATTCCCACTGGGGTCCTGCACACTCCCACAGGGGTCCTGCACGTTCCCAGAGTGGTTCTGCACACTTTTCAAGAAGTCCTGCACACTCCCACAGGGGTCCTGCGCATTTTCTGAGACGTCCTGCACACTCCGAATAGGGTACTGCACAGTTTCCATGACGTCCCGCACATTCCCACTGGGGTCCTGCACACTTTCCAAGGCGTCCTGCACACTCCCACTGGAGTCCTGCGCACTTTCTGTGGCATCCTGCACACTCCCATTGGGGTCCTGCACACTTCCTATGACGTCCTGCACACTCCCACTGAAGTACTGCTCACTTTCTGTGACGTCCTGCACACTCCCACAGTGGTTCTGCACACTTTTCAAGACGTCCTGCACACTCCCATTGGTGTCCTGCACACTTCCTAAGACGTCTTATACACTCCCACTGGGGTCCTGCTCACTTCCTATGTCGTCCTGCGCACTCCCACTGGGGTCCTGCTCACTTTCTGTGACGTCCTGCACACTCCCACTGGGGTCCTGCACAATTTCCAAGCCGCCCTGCACATTCGCACAGGGGTCCTGCACACTTTCTAAGACATCCTGCACACTCAGAATAGGGTCCTGCTGACTTTCTGTGACGTCCCGTACATTCCCACTGAGATCCTGCACTCTCCCACAGGGGTCCTGCACACTCCCACAGCGGTTCTGCACACTTTTCAAGACGTCCTGCACACTCCCATTGGTGTCCTGCACACTTCCTAAGACGGCTTATACACTCCCACTGGGGTCCTGCTCACTTTCTATGGCGTCCTGCGCACTCCCACTGCGGTCCTGCAGATTTTCCAAGGCGTACTGCGCACTCCCACTGGGGTCCTGCACACTTTCTATGACGTCCTGCTCACTCCCACTGCGGTTCTGCAGACTTTTCAAGGCGTCCTGCTCACTCCCACAGGGTCCTGCACTCTCCCACTGGGGTCCTGCACTTTCCCGTCCTGCACACTTTCTATGACGTCCTGCGCACTCCCACTGGGGTCCTGCTCACTTTCTTTGACGTCCTGCACACTCCCACTGAAGTACTGCTCACTTTCTGTGACGTCCTTCACACTCCCACTGGGGTCCTGCACAATTTCCAAGACGCCCTGCACATTCGCACAGGGTCCTGCACACTTTCTAAGACATCCTGCACACTCCGAATAGGGTCCTGCTGACTTTCTGTGACGTCCCGTACATTCCCACTGAGATCCTGCACACTCCCACAGGGGTCCTGCACACTCCCACAGTGGTTCTCCACACTTTTCAAGACGTCCTGCACACTCCCATTGGTGTCCTGCACACTTCCTAAGACGTCTTATACACTCCCACTGGGGTCCTGCTCACTTCCTATGGCGTCCTGCGCACTCCCACTGCGGTCCTGCAGATTTTCCAAGGCGTACTGCGCACTCCCACTGGGGTCCTGCACACTTTCTATGACGTCCTGCTCACTCCCACTGCGGTTCTGCAGACTTTTCAAGGCGTCCTGCTCACTCCCACAGGGGTCATGCACTCTCCCACTGGGGTCCTGCACACTTTCTATAACGTCCAGCACATCCCCACTGGGGTCCCGCTCACTTTCTTTGACGTCCTGCACACTCCCACTGGGGTCCTGCACACTTTCTATGACGTCCTGCACATTCGCACAGGGGTACTGCACACTTTCTAAGACGTCCTTCACACTCTCACAGGGGTTCTGCACACTCCCACAGTGGTTCTGCACACTTTTCAAGACGTCCTGCACACTCCCATTGGTGTCCTGCACACTTCCTAAGACGTCTTATACACTCCCACTGGGGTCCTGCTCACTTCCTATGACGTCCTGCGCACACCCACTGGGGATCCTGCTCACTTTCCAAGACGGCATGCACATTCGCACAGGGGTCCTGCACACTCCCACAGTGATTCTGCACACTTTCTAAGACGTCCTTCACACTCTCACAGGGGTTCTGCACACTCCCACAGTGGTTCTGCACATTTTTCAATACGTCCTGCACACTCCCACTGGGGTCCTGCACACTTTCTATGACGTCCTGCACATTCGCACAGGGGTACTGCACACTTTCTATGACGTCCTGCACATTCGCACAGGGGTACTGCACACTTTCTAAGACGTCCTTCACACTCTCGCAGGGGTTCTGCACACTCCCACAGTGGTTCTGCACATTTTTCAAAACGTCCTGCACACTCCCACTGGGGTCCTGCACACGTTCTATGACGTCTTATACACTCCCACTGGGGTCCTGCACACTTTCTATGACGTCCTGCACATTTGCACAGGGTACTGCACACTTTCTAAGACGTCCTTCACACTCTCACAGGGGTTCTGCACACTCCCACAGTGGTTCTGCACATTTTTCAATACGTCCTGCACACTCCCACTGGGGTCCTGCACACTTTCTATGACGTCCTGCACATTCGCACAGGGGTACTGCAAACTTTCTAAGACGTCCTTCACACTCTCACAGGGGTTCTGCACACTCTCACAGTGGTTCTGCACACTTTTCAAGACGTCCTGCACACTCCCATTGGTGTCCTGCACACTTCCTAAGACGTCTTATACACTCCCACTGGGGTCCTGCTCACTTCCTATGACGTCCTGCGCACACCCACTGGGGGTCTTGCTCACTTTCCAAGACGCCCTGCACATTCGCACAGGGGTCCAGCACACTCCCACAGTGGCTCTGCACACTTTTCAAGACGTCCTGCAAACTCCCATTGGTGTCCTGCACACTTCCTAAGACGTCTTATACACTCCCACTGGGGTCCTGCTCACTTCCTATGTCGTCCTGCGCACTCCCACTGGGGTCCTGCTCACTTTCTTTGACGTCCTGCACACTCCCACTGAAGTACTGCTCACTTTCTGTGACGTCCTTCACACTCCCACTGGGGTCCTGCACAATTTCCAAGACGCCCTGCACATTCGCACAGGGGTCCTGCACACTTTCTAAGACATCCTGCACACTCCGAATAGGGTCCTGCTGACTTTCTGTGACGTCCCGTACATTCCCACTGAGATCCTGCACACTCCCACAGGGGTCCTGCACACTCCCACAGTGGTTCTCCACACTTTTCAAGACGTCCTGCACACTCCCATTGGTGTCCTGCACACTTCCTAAGACGTCTTATACACTCCCACTGGGGTCCTGCTCACTTCCTATGGCGTCCTGCACATTCGCACAGGGGTCCTGCACACTCCCACAGTGGTTCTGCACACTTTTCAAGACGTCCTGCACACTCCCATTGGTGTCCTGCACACTTCCTAAGACGTCTTATACACTCCCACTGGGGTCCTGCTCACTTCCTATGTCGTCCTGCGCACTCCCACTGGGGTCCTGCACAATTTCCAAGACGCCCTGCACATTCGCACAGGGGTCCTGCACACTTCTAAGACATCCTGCACACTCCGAATAGGGTCCTGCTGACTTTCTGTGACGTCCCGTACATTCCCACTGAGATCCTGCACACTCCCACAGGGGTCCTGCACACTCCCACAGTGGTTCTCCACACTTTTCAAGACGTCCTGCACACTCCCATTGGTGTCCTGCACACTTCCTAAGACGTCTTATACACTCCCACTGGGGTCCTGCTCACTTCCTATGGCGTCCTGCGCACTCCCACTGCGGTCCTGCAGATTTTCCAAGGCGTACTGCGCACTCCCACTGGGGTCCTGCACACTTTCTATGACGTCCTGCTCACTCCCACAGTGGTTCTGCACATTTTTCAATACGTCCTGCACACTCCCACTGGAGTCCTGCGCACTTTCTATGGCGTCCTGCACACACCCCTTGGGGTCCTGCACACTTCCTATGTCGTCCTGCGCACTCCCACTGGGGTCCTGCTCACTTTCCTATGACGCCCTGCACATTCGCACAGGGTCCAGCACACCCCACAGTGGTTCTGCACACTTTCCAAGACGTCCTGCACACTCCCATTGGTGTCCTGCACACTTCCTAAGACGTCTTATACACTCCCACTGGGGTCCTGCTCACTTCCTATGTCGTCCTGCGCACTCCCACTGGGGTCCTGCTCACTTTCTGTGACGTCCTGCACACTCCCACTGGGGTCCTGCACAATTTCCAAGCCGCCCTGCACATTCGCACAGGGGTCCTGCACACTTTCTAAGACATCCTGCACACTCAGAATAGGGTCCTGCTGACTTTCTGTGACGTCCCGTACATTCCCACTGAGATCCTGCACTCTCCCACAGGGGTCCTGCACACTCCCACAGCGGTTCTGCACACTTTTCAAGACGTCCTGCACACTCCCATTGGTGTCCTGCACACTTCCTAAGACGGCTTATACACTCCCACTGGGGTCCTGCTCACTTTCTATGGCGTCCTGCGCACTCCCACTGCGGTCCTGCAGATTTTCCAAGGCGTACTGCGCACTCCCACTGGGGTCCTGCACACTTTCTATGACGTCCTGCTCACTCCCACTGCGGTTCTGCAGACTTTTCAAGGCGTCCTGCTCACTCCCACAGGGGTCCTGCACTCTCCCACTGGGGTCCTGCACTTTCCCGTCCTGCACACTTTCTATGACGTCCTGCGCACTCCCACTGGGGTCCTGCTCACTTTCTTTGACGTCCTGCACACTCCCACTGAAGTACTGCTCACTTTCTGTGACGTCCTGCACACTCCCACTGGGGTCCTGCACAATTTCCAAGCCGCCCTGCACATTCGCACAGGGGTCCTGCACACTTTCTAAGACATCCTGCACACTCCGAATAGGGTCCTGCTGACTTTCTGTGACGTCCCGTACATTCCCACTGAGATCCTGCACTCTCCCACAGGGGTCCTGCACACTCCCACAGTGGTTCTGCACACTTTTCAAGACGTCCTGCACACTCCCATTGGTGTCCTGCACACTTTCTATGACGTCTTATACACTCCCACTGGGGTCCTGCTCACTTCCTATGTCGTCCTGCGCACTCCCACTGCAGTCCTGCAGATTTTCCAAGGCACTGCGCACTCCCACTGGGGTCCTGCACACTTTCTATGACGTCCTGCTCACACCCACTGCGGTTCTGCAGACTTTTCAAGGCGTCCTGCTCACTCCCACAGGGTCCTGCACTCTCCCACTGGGGTCCTGTACTTTCCGTCCTGCACACTTTCTATGACGTCCTGCACTCCCACTGGGGTCCTGCACACTTTCTATGACGTCCTGCACATTCGCACAGGGGTACTGCACACTTTCTAAGACGTCCTTCACACTCTCACAGGGGTTCTGCACACTCCCACAGTGGTTCTCCACACTTTTCAAGACGTCCTGCACACTCCCATTGGTGTCCTGCACACTTCTAAGACGTCTTATACACTCCCACTGGGGTCCTGCTCACTTTCCTATGACGTCCTGCACATTCGCACAGGGGTTGTCCACACCCCCACCGTGGTTCTGCACATTTTTCAATACGTCCTGCACACTCCCACTGGGGTCCTGCACACTTTCTATGACGTCCTGCACATTCGCACAGGGGTACTGCACACTTTCTATGACGTCCTGCACATTCGCACAGGGGTACTGCACACTTTCTAAGACGTCCTTCACACTCTCGCAGGGGTTCTGCACACTCCCACAGTGGTTCTGCACATTTTTCAAAACGTCCTGCACACTCCCACTGGGGTCCTGCACACTTTCTATGACGTCGCGTCCTGCACACTTTCTATGACGTCCTGCACATTTGCACAGGGTACTGCACACTTTCTAAGACGTCCTTCACACTCTCACAGGGGTTCTGCACACTCCCACAGTGGTTCTGCACATTTTTCAATACGTCCTGCACACTCCCACTGGGGTCCTGCACACTTTCTATGACGTCCTGCACATTCGCACAGGGGTACTGCAAACTTTCTAAGACGTCCTTCACACTCTCACAGGGGTTCTGCACACTCTCACAGTGGTTCTGCACACTTTTCAAGACGTCCTGCACACTCCCATTGGTGTCCTGCACACTTCCTAAGACGTCTTATACACTCCCACTGGGGTCCTGCTCACTTCCTATGACGTCCTGCGCACACCCACTGGGGGTCTTGCTCACTTTCCAAGACGCCCTGCACATTCGCACAGGGGTCCAGCACACTCCCACAGTGGCTCTGCACACTTTTCAAGACGTCCTGCAAACTCCCATTGGTGTCCTGCACACTTCCTAAGACGTCTTATACACTCCCACTGGGGTCCTGCTCACTTCCTATGTCGTCCTGCGCACTCCCACTGGGGTCCTGCTCACTTTCTTTGACGTCCTGCACACTCCCACTGAAGTACTGCTCACTTTCTGTGACGTCCTTCACACTCCCACTGGGGTCCTGCACAATTTCCAAGACGCCCTGCACATTCGCACAGGGGTCCTGCACACTTTCTAAGACATCCTGCACACTCCGAATAGGGTCCTGCTGACTTTCTGTGACGTCCTGTACATTCCCACTGAGATCCTGCACACTCCCACAGGGTCCTGCACACTCCCACAGTGGTTCTCCACACTTTCAAGACGTCCTGCACACTCCCATTGGTGTCCTGCACACTTCCTAAGACGTCTTATACACTCCCACTGGGGTCCTGCTCACTTCCTATGGCGTCCTGCACATTCGCACAGGGTCCTGCACACTCCCACAGTGGTTCTGCACACTTTTCAAGACGTCCTGCACACTCCCACTGGTGTCCTGCACACTTTCTAAGACGTCCTATACACTCCCACGGGGGTTCTGCACACTTTATATGGCGTCCTGCACACTCACACTGGGGTACTGCACAGTTTCCAAGACGTCCTGCAAATTCGCACAGGGGTCCTGCACACTTTCTAAGACGTCCTGCACACTCCGAATAGGGTCCTGCTTACTTTCTGTGACGTCCCGCACATTCCCACTGAGGTCCTGCACACTCTCACTAGGGTCCTGCACACTCCCACAGTGGTTCTCCACACTTTTCAAGACGTCCTGCACACTCCCATTGGTGTCCTGCACACTTCCTAAGACGTCTTATACACTCCCACTGGGGTCCTGCTCACTTCCTATGGCGTCCTGCGCACTCCCACTGCGGTCCTGCAGATTTTCCAAGGCGTACTGCGCACTCCCACTGGGGTCCTGCACACTTTCTATGACGTCCTGCTCACTCCCACAGTGGTTCTGCACACTTTTCAACACGTCCTGCACGCTCCCACTGGAGTGCTGCGCACTTTCTATAGCGTCCTGCACACTCCCATTCGGGTCCTGCACACTTCCTATGACGTCTTGCACACTCTCATTGGGGTCCTGCACACTTCCTATGACGTCCTGCACACTCCAACTGAAGTACTGCACACTTTGCAAGACGTCCTACACACTCCCATTGGTGTCCCGCGCACTTCCTAAGACGTCTTATACACTCCCACTGGGGTCCTGCTCACTTCCTATGACGTTCTGCGCACTCCCACTGGGGATCCTGCTCACTTTCTATGACGTCCTGCACACTCCCACTGGAGTACTGCTCACTTTCTGTGACGTCCTGCACACTCCCACTGGGGTCCTGCACGCTTTCCAAGACGTCCTACACATTCCCACAGTGGTTCGCACACTTTTCAATACGTCCTGCACACTCCGAATAGGGTCCTGCTGACTTTCTGTGACGTCCCGTACATTCCCACTGAGATCCTGCACACTCCCACAGGGTCCTGCACACTCCCACAGTGGTTCTCCACACTTTTCAAGACGTCCTGCACACTCCCATTGGTGTCCTGCACACTTCCTAAGACGTCTTATACACTCCCACTGGGGTCCTGCTCACTTCCTATGGCGTCCTGCGCACTCCCACTGCGGTCCTGCAGATTTTCCAAGGCGTACTGCGCACTCCCACTGGGGTCCTGCACACTTTCTATGACGTCCTGCTCACTCCCACTGCGGTTCTGCAGACTTTCTCAAGGCGTCCTGCTCACTCCCACAGGGGTCCTGCACTCTCCCACTGGGGTCCTGCACTTTCCCGTCCTGCACACTTTCTATGACGTCCTGCGCACTCCCACTGGGGTCCAGCACACTTTCTATGACGTCCTGCACATTCGCACAGGGGTACTGCACACTTTCTATGACGTCCTGCACATTCGCACAGGGGTACTGCACACTCCCACAGTGGTTCTGCACACTTTTCAAGACGCCCTGCACACTCCCATTGGTGTCCTGCACACTTCCTATGACGTCTTATACACTCCCACTCGGGTCCTGCTCACTTCCTATGACGCCCTGCACATTCGCACAGGGTTCTGCACACTCCCACAGTGGTTCTGCACATTTTCAATACGTCCTGCACACTCCCACTGGGTCCTGCACACTTTCCAAGACGTCCTGCACATTCGCACAGGGTCCTGCACACTTTCTGTGACGTCCCGCACATTCGCACAGGGTACTGCACACTTTCTAAGACGTCCTCCACACTCTCGCAGGGGTTCTGCACACTCCCACAGTGGTTCTGCACATTTTTCAAAACGTCCTGCACACTCCCACTGGGGTCCTGCACACTTTCTATGACGTCCTGCACACTTTCTATGACGTCCTGCACATTTGCACAGGGGTACTGCACACTTTCTAAGACGTCCTTCACACTCTCACAGGGGTTCTGCACACTCCCATAGTGGTTCTGCACATTTTTCAATACGTCCTGCACACTCCCACTGGGGTCCTGCACACTTTCTATGACGTCCTGCACATTCGCACAGGGTACTGCAACCTTTCTAAGACGTCCTTCACACTCTCACAGGGGTTCTGCACACTCTCACAGTGGTTCTGCACACTTTTCAAGACGTCCTGCACACTCCCATTGGTGTCCTGCACACTTCCTAAGACGTCTTATACACTCCCACTGGGGTCCTGCTCACTTCCTATGACGTCCTGCGCACACCCACTGGGGGTCTTGCTCACTTTCCAAGACGCCCTGCACATTCGCACAGGGGTCCAGCACACTCCCACAGTGGCTCTGCACACTTTTCAAGACGTCCTGCAAACTCCCATTGGTGTCCTGCACACTTCCTAAGACGTCTTATACACTCCCACTGGGGTCCTGCTCACTTCCTATGTCGTCCTGCGCACTCCCACTGGGGTCCTGCTCACTTTCTTTGACGTCCTGCACACTCCCACTGAAGTACTGCTCACTTTCTGTGACGTCCTGCACACTCCCACTGGGGTCCTGCACAATTTCCAAGACGCCCTGCACATTCGCACAGGGGTCCTGCACACTTTCTAAGACATCCTGCACACTCCGAATAGGGTCCTGCTGACTTTCTGTGACGTCCCGTACATTCCCACTGAGATCCTGCACACTCCCACAGGGGTCCTGCACACTCCCACAGTGGTTCTCCACACTTTTCAAGACGTCCTGCACACTCCCATTGGTGTCCTGCACACTTCCTAAGACGTCTTATACACTCCCACTGGGGTCCTGCTCACTTCCTATGGCGTCCTGCACATTCGCACAGGGGTCCTGCACACTCCCACAGTGGTTCTGCACACTTTTCAAGACGTCCTGCACACTCCCACTGGAGTCCTGCGCACTTTCTAAGACGTCTTATACACTCCCACTGGGGTCCTGCTCACTTTCTATGTCGTCCTGCGCACTCCCACTGGGGTCCTGCACAATTTCCAAGACGCCCTGCACATTCGCACAGGGGTCCTGCACACTTTCTAAGACATCCTGCACACTCCGAATAGGGTCCTGCTGACTTTCTGTGACGTCCCGTACATTCCCACTGAGATCCTGCACACTCCCACAGGGGTCCTGCACACTCCCACAGTGGTTCTCCACACTTTTCAAGACGTCCTGCACACTCCCATTGGTGTCCTGCACACTTCCTAAGACGTCTTATACACTCCCACTGGGGTCCTGCTCACTTCCTATGGCGTCCTGCGCACTCCCACTGCGGTCCTGCAGATTTTCCAAGGCGTACTGCGCACTCCCACTGGGGTCCTGCACACTTTCTATGACGTCCTGCTCACTCCCACTGCGGTTCTGCAGACTTTTCAAGGCGTCCTGCTCACTCCCACAGGGTCCTGCACTCTCCCACTGGGGTCCTGCACACTCCCCGTCCTGCACACTTTCTATGACGTCCTGCACACTCCCACTGGGGTCCTGCACACTTTCTATGACGTCCTGCACACTCCCACTGGGGTACTGCACACTTTCTAAGACGTCCTGCACACCCTCACAGGGGGCCTGCACACTCCCACAGTGGCTCTGCACACTTTTCAAGACGTCCTGCACCCCCCCATTGGTGTCCTGCACACTTCCTAAGACGTCTTATACACTCCCACTGGGGTCCTGCTCACTTTCCTATGACGTCCTGCACGTTCCCACAAGGGTCCTGCACATTCCCACAGTGGTTCTGCACACTTTTCAAGACGTCATGCACACTCCCACTGGAGTCCTGTACCCTTTCCAAGACGGTCTGCACACTCCCACAGGGGTACTGCGCACTTTTTAAGACGTCCTGCACACTCCCACAGGGTACTGCACACTTTCTAAGACGTCCTTCACACTCTCACAGGGGTTCTGCACACTCCCACAGTGGTTCTGCACACTTTTCAAGACGTCCTGCACACTCCCACTGGGGTGCTGCACACTTTGTATGTCGTCCTGCGCACTCCCACTGGGTCGTGCACACTTTCCAAGATGTCCTGCACATTTGCACAGGGTCCTGCACACTTTCTAAGACGTCCTTCACACTCTCACAGGGGTTCTGCACACTCCCACAGTGGTTCTGCACATTTTTCAATACGTCCTGCACACTCCCACTGGGGTCCTGCACACTTTCTATGACGTCCTGCACATTCGCACAGGGTACTGCACACTTTCTAAGACGTCCTTCACACTCTCACAGGGTTCTGCACACTCCCACAGTGGTTCTGCACACTTTTCAAGACGTCCTGCACACTCCCATTGGTGTCCTGCACACTTCCTAAGACGTCTTATACACTCCCACTGGGGTCCTGCTCACTTCCTATGACGTCCTGCGCACACCCACTGGGGTCCTGCTCACTTTCCAAGACGCCCTGCACATTCGCACAGGGTCCTGCACACTCCCACAGTGGCTCTGCACACTTTTCAAGACGTCCTGCACACTCCCATTGGTGTCCTGCACACTTCCTAAGACGTCTTATACACTCCCACTGGGGTCCTGCTCACTTCCTATGTCGTCCTGCACACTCCCACTGGGGTCCTGCACACTTTCTTTGACGTCCTGCACACTCACACTGACACTAGTGGTTCTGCACACTTTCTGTGACGTCCTGCACACTCCCACTGGGGTCCTGCACACTTTCAAGACGCCCTGCACACGTCCTGCACACTTTCCTCGCACAGGGGTCCTGACAGGGTCCTGCACTTTCTAAGACGTCCTTCACACTCTCACAGGGTCTGCACACTCCCACAGTGCTTCTGCACACTTTTCAAGACCTCCTGCACGCTCCCATCGGTGTCCTGCACACTTCCTAAGACGTCTTATACACTCCCACTGGGGTCCTGCTCACTTCCTATGACGCCCTGCACATTCGCACAGGGGTCCTGCACACTCCCGCAGTGGTTCTGCACACTTTTCAAGACGTCCTGCACACTCCCATTGGTGTCCTGCACACTTTCCTAAGACGTCTTATACACTCCCACTGGGGTCCTGCTCACTTTCTGTGACGTCCTTCACACTCCCACTGGGGTCCTGCACAATTTCCAAGACGCCCTGCACATTCGCACAGGGGTCCTGCACACTTTCTAAGACATCCTGCACACTCCGAATAGGGTCCTGCTGACTTTCTGTGACGTCCCGTACATTCCCACTGAGATCCTGCACACTCCCACAGGGGTCCTGCACACTCCCACAGTGGTTCTCCACACTTTTCAAGACGTCCTGCACACTCCCATTGGTGTCCTGCACACTTCCTAAGACGTCTTATACACTCCCACTGGGGTCCTGCTCACTTCCTATGGCGTCCTGCGCACTCCCACTGCGGTCCTGCAGATTTTCCAAGGCGTACTGCGCACTCCCACTGGGGTCCTGCACACTTTCTATGACGTCCTGCTCACACCCACTGCGGTTTTGCAGACTTTTCAAGGCGTCCTGCTCACTCCCACAGGGGTCCTGCACTCTCCCACTGGGGTCCTGTACTTTCCCGTCCTGCACACTTTCTATGACGTCCTGCGCACTCCCACTGGGGTCCTGCACACTTTCTATGACGTCCTGCACATTCGCACAGGGGTACTGCACACTTTCTAAGACGTCCTTCACACTCTCACAGGGGTTCTGTACATTCCCACAGTGGTTCTGCACATTTTTCAATACGTCCTGCACACTCCCATTGGTGTCCTGCAGACTTCCTAAGACGTCTTATACACTCCCACTGGGGTCCTGCTCACTTCCTATGACGCCCTGCACATTCGCACAGGGGTTCTGCACACTCCCACAGTGGTTCTGCACATTTTTCAATACGTCCTGCACACTCCCACTGGGGTCCTGCACACTTTCTATGACGTCCTGCACATTCGCACAGGGGTACTGCACACTTTCTATGACGTCCTGCACATTCGCACAGGGGTACTGCACACTTTCTAAGACGTCCTTCACACTCTCGCAGGGGTTCTGCACACTCCCACAGTGGTTCTGCACATTTTTCAAAACGTCCTGCACACTCCCACTGGGGTCCTGCACACTTTCTATGACGTCCTGCACACTTTCTATGACGTCCTGCACATTTGCACAGGGGTACTGCACACTTTCTAAGACGTCCTTCACACTCTCACAGGGGTTCTGCACACTCCCATAGTGGTTCTGCACATTTTTCAATACGTCCTGCACACTCCCACTGGGGTCCTGCACACTTTCTATGACGTCCTGCACATTCGCACAGGGGTACTGCAAACTTTCTAAGACGTCCTTCACACTCTCACAGGGGTTCTGCACACTCCCACAGTGGTTCTGCACACTTTTCAAGACGTCCTGCACACTCCCATTGGTGTCCTGCACACTTCCTAAGACGTCTTATACACTCCAACTGGGGTCCTGCTCACTTTCTATGGCGTCCTGCGCACTCCCACTGCGGTCCTGCAGATTTTCCAAGACGCCCTGCACATTCGCACAGGGGTCCTGCACACTCCCACAGTGGTTCTGCACACTTTTCAAGACGTCCTGCACACTCCCATTGGTGTCCTGCACACTTCCTAAGACGTCTTATACACTCCCACTGGGGTCCTGCTCACTTCCTATGTCGTCCTGCGCACTCCCACTGGGGTCCTGCTCACTTCCTATGGCGTCCTGCGCACTCCCACTGCGGTCCTGCAGATTTTCCAAGGCGTCCTGCTCACTCCCACTGGGGTCCTGCACACTTTCTATGACGTCCTGCACATTCGCACAGGGGTACTGCACACTTTCTAAGACGTCCTTCACACTCTCACAGGGGTTCTGTACATTCCCACAGTGGTTCTGCACATTTTTCAATACGTCCTGCACACTCCCATTGGTGTCCTGCAGACTTCCTAAGACGTCTTATACACTCCCACTGGGGTCCTGCTCACTTCCTATGACGCCCTGCACATTCGCACAGGGGTCCTGCACACTCCCACAGTGGTTCTGCACACTTTTCAAGACGTCCTGCACACTCCCATTGGTGTCCTGCACACTTCCTAAGACGTCTTATACACTCCCACTGGGGTCCTGCTCACTTCCTATGTCGTCCTGCGCACTCCCACTGGGGTCCTGCTCACTTTCTTTGACGTCCTGCACACTCCCACTGAAGTACTGCTCACTTTCTGTGACGTCCTGCACACTCCCACTGGGGTCCTGCACAATTTCCAAGCCGCCCTGCACATTCGCACAGGGGTCCTGCACACTTTCTAAGACATCCTGCACACTCCGAATAGGGTCCTGCTGACTTTCTGTGACGTCCCGTACATTCCCACTGAGATCCTGCACACTCCCACAGTGGTTCTGCACACTTTTCAAGACGTCCTGCACACTCCCATTGGTGTCCTGCACACTTCCTAAGACGTCTTATACACTCCCACTGGGGTCCTGCTCACTTTCTATGGCGTCCTGCGCACTCCCACTGCGGTCCTGCAGATTTTCCAAGGCGTACTGCGCACTCCCACTGGGGTCCTGCACACTTTCTATGACGTCCTGCTCACTCCCACTGCGGTTCTGCAGACTTTTCAAGGCGTCCTGCTCACTCCCACAGGGGTCCTGCACTCTCCCACTGGGGTCCTGCACAATTTCCCCTTGGGGTCCTGCACACTTTCTATGACGTCCTGCGCACTCCCACTGGGGTCCTGCTCACTTTCTTTGACGTCCTGCACACTCCCACTGAAGTACTGCTCACTTTCTGTGACGTCCTGCACACTCCCACTGGGGTCCTGCACAATTTCCAAGCCGCCCTGCACATTCGCACAGGGGTCCTGCACACTTTCTAAGACATCCTGCACACTCCGAATAGGGTCCTGCTGACTTTCTGTGACGTCCCGTACATTCCCACTGAGATCCTGCACTCTCCCACAGGGGTCCTGCACACTCCCACAGTGGTTCTGCACACTTTTCAAGACGTCCTGCACACTCCCATTGGTGTCCTGCACACTTCCTAAGACGTCTTATACACTCCCACTGGGGTCCTGCTCACTTCCTATGTCGTCCTGCGCACTCCCACTGGGGTCCTGCTCACTTTCCAAGACGGCATGCACACTCCCACTGAAGTACTGCTCACTTTCTGTGACGTCCTGCACACTCCCACTGGGGTCCTGCACAATTTCCAAGCCGCCCTGCACATTCGCACAGGGGTCCTGCACACTTTCTAAGACATCCTGCACACTCCGAATAGGGTCCTGCTGACTTTCTGTGACGTCCCGTACATTCCCACTGAGATCCTGCACTCTCCCACAGGGGTCCTGCACACTCCCACAGTGGTTCTGCACACTTTTCAAGACGTCCTGCACACTCCCATTGGTGTCCTGCACACTTCCTAAGACGGCTTATACACTCCCACTGGGGTCCTGCTCACTTTCTATGGCGTCCTGCGCACTCCCACTGCGGTCCTGCAGATTTTCCAAGGCGTACTGCGCACTCCCACTGGGGTCCTGCACACTTTCTATGACGTCCTGCTCACTCCCACTGCGGTTCTGCAGACTTTTCAAGGCGTCCTGCTCACTCCCACAGGGTCCTGCACTCTCCCCCTGGGGTCCTGCACTTTCCCGTCCTGCACACTTTCTATGACGTCCTGCGCACTCCCACTGGGGTCCTGCTCACTTTCTTTGACGTCCTGCACACTCCCACTGAAGTACTGCTCACTTTCTGTGACGTCCTGCACACTCCCACTGGGGTCCTGCACAATTTCCAAGCCGCCCTGCACATTCGCACAGGGTCCTGCACACTTTCTAAGACATCCTGCACACTCCGAATAGGGTCCTGCTGACTTTCTGTGACGTCCCGTACATTCCCACTGAGATCCTGCACTCTCCCACAGGGTCCTGCACACTCCCACAGTGGCTCTGCACACTTTTCAAGACGTCCTGCACACTCCCGTTGGTGTCCTGCACACTTCCTAAGACGTCTTATACACTCCCACTGGGGTCCTGCTCACTTCCTATGTCGTCCTGCGCACTCCCACTGGGGTCCTGCTCACTTTCTTTGACGTCCTGCACACTCCCACTGAAGAACTGCTCACTTTCTGTGACGTCCTGCACACCTCCCACTGGGGTCCTGCACAATTTCCAAGCCGCCCTGCACATTCGCACAGGGTCCTGCACACTTTCTAAGACATCCTGCACACTCGAATAGGGTCCTGCTGACTTTCTGTGACGTCCCGTACATTCCCACTGAGATCCTGCACTCTCCCACAGGGTCCTGCACACTCCCACAGTGGTTCTGCACACTCTTCAAGACGTCCTGCACACTCCCATTGGTGTCCTGCACACTTCCTAAGACGGCTTATACACTCCCACTGGGGTCCTGCTCACTTTCTATGGCGTCCTGCGCACTCCCACTGCGGTCCTGCAGATTTTCCAAGGCGTACTGCGCACTCCCACTGGGGTCCTGCACACTTTCTATGACGTCCTGCTCACTCCCACTGCGGTTCTGCAGACTTTTCAAGGCGTCCTGCTCACTCCCACAGGGGTCCTGCACTCTCCCACTGGGGTCCTGCACTTTCCCGTCCTGCACACTTTCTATGACGTCCTGCGCACTCCCACTGGGGTCCTGCACACTTTCTATGACGTCCTGCACATTCGCACAGGGGTACTGCACACTTTCTAAGACGTCCTTCACACTCTCACAGGGGTTCTGTACATTCCCACAGTGGTTCTGCACATTTTTCAATACGTCCTGCACACTCCCCTTGGGGTCCTGCACACTTCCTATGTCGTCCTGCGCACTCCCACTGGGGTCCTGCTCACTTTCTCTGAAGTCCTGCACATTCCCACTGAAGTACTGCTCACTTTCTGTGACGTCCTGCACACTCCCACTGGGGTCCTGCACACTATCCAAGACGCCCTGCACATTCGCACAGGGGTCCTGCACACTTTCTAAGACATCCTGCACACTCCGAATAGGGTCCTGCTGACTTTCTGTGACGTCCCGTACATTTCCACTGAGATCCTGCACACTCCCACAGTGGTTCTGCACACTTTTCAAGACGTCCTGCACGCTCCCATTGGTGTCCTGCACACTTCCTAAGACGTCTTATACACTCCCACTGGGGTCCTGCTCACTTCCTATGACGTCCTGCGAACTCTCACTGCGGTCCTGCTCAGATTTGCCATGACGTCCTGCGCACTCCCACTGGGGTCCTGCACACTTTCTATGACGTCCTGCTCACTCCCACTGCGGTTCTGCAGACTTTCAATGCGTCCTGCACACTCCCACTGCGGTCCTGCACACTCCCACTGGGGTCCTGCACACTCCCACTGGAGTCCTGCTTACTTTATATGGCGTCCTGCACACTCCCACTGGGGACCTGCACACTTTCTATGACGTCCTGCACATTCGCACAGGGGTACTGCACACTCCCACAGTGGTTCTGCACACTTTTCAAGACGCCCTGCACACTCCCATTGGTGTCCTGCACACTTCCTATGACGTCCTGCACACTCCCACTGGAGTCCTGCGCACTTTCCATGGCGTCCTGCACACTCCCCTTGGGGTCCTGCACACTTCCTATGTCGTCCTGCGCACTCCCACTGGGGTCCTGCTCACTTTCTCTGAAGTCCTGCACATTCCCACTGAAGTACTGCTCACTTTCTGTGACGTCCTGCACACTCCCACTGGGGTCCTGCACACTATCCAAGACGCCCTGCACATTCGCACAGGGGTCCTGCACACTTTCTAAGACATCCTGCACACTCCGAATAGGGTCCTGCTGACTTTCTGTGACGTCCCGTACATTTCCACTGAGATCCTGCACACTCCCACAGGGTCCTGCACACTCCCACAGTGGTTCTGCACACTTTTCAAGACGTCCTGCACACTCCCATTGGTGTCCTGCACACTTCCTAAGACGTCTTATACACTCCCACTGGGGTCCTGCTCACTTCCTATGGCGTCCTGCGCACTCCCACTGCGGTCCTGCAGACTTTCCAAGGCGTCCTGCACACTCCCACTGGGGTCCTGCACACTTTCTATGACGTCCTGCTCACTCCCACTGCGGTTCTGCAGACTTTTCAAGGCGTCCTGCTCACTCCCACAGGGGTCATGCACTCTCCCACTGGGGTCCTGCACTTTCCCGTCCTGCACACTTTCTATGACGTCCTGCGCACTCCCACTGGGGTCCTGCACACTTTCTATGACGTCCTGCACATTCGCACAGGGTACTGCACACTTTCTAAGACGTCCTTCACACTCTCACAGGGTTCTGCACACTCCCACAGTGGTTCTGCACACTTTCAAAAACGTCCTGCACACTCCCACTGGGGTCCTGCACACTTTCTATGACGTCCTGCACACTTTCTATGACGTCCTGCACATTTGCACAGGGTACTGCACACTTTCTAAGACGTCCTTCACACTCTCACAGGGGTTCTGCACACTCCCACAGTGGTTCTGCACATTTTTCAATACGTCCTGCACACTCCCACTGGGGTCCTGCACACTTTCTATGACGTCCTGCACATTCGCACAGGGGTACTGCACACTTTCTAAGACGTCCTTCACACTCTCACAGGGGTTCTGCACACTCCCACAGTGGTTCTGCACACTTTTCAAGACGTCCTGCACACTCCCATTGGTGTCCTGCACACTTCCTAAGACGTCTTATACACTCCCACTGGGGTCCTGCTCACTTCCTATGACGTCCTGCGCACACCCACTGGGGGTCCTGCTCACTTTCCAAGACGCCCTGCACATTCGCACAGGGGTCCTGCACACTCCCACAGTGGTTCTGCACACTTTTCAAGACGTCCTGCACACTCCCATTGGTGTCCTGCACACTTCCTAAGACGTCTTATACACTCCCACTGGGGTCCTGCTCACTTCCTATGTCGTCCTGCGCACTCCCACAGGGGTCCTGCACACTTTCTTGACGTCCTGCACACTCCCACCGTACTGCTCACTTTCTATGACGTCCTGCACTCCCACTGGGGTCCTGCACACTTTCTATGACGTCCTGCACATTCGCACAGAGGTACTGCACACTTTCTAAGACGTCCTTCACACTCTCACAGGGGTTCTGTACATTCCCACAGTGGTTCTGCACATTTTTCAATACGTCCTGCACACTCCCATTGGTGTCCTGCACACTTCCTAAGACGTCTTATACACTCCCACTGGGGTCCTGCTCACTTCCTATGACGCCCTGCACATTCGCACAGGGGTCCTGCACACTCCCACAGTGGTTCTGCACACTTTTCAAGACGTCCTGCACACTCCCATTGGTGTCCTGCACACTTCCTAAGACGTCTTATACACTCCCACTGGGGTCCTGCTCACTTCCTATGTCGTCCTGCGCACTCCCACTGGGGTCCTGCTCACTTTCTTTGACGTCCTGCACACTCCCACTGAAGTACTGCTCACTTTCTGTGACGTCCTGCACACTCCCACTGGGGTCCTGCACAATTTCCAAGCCGCCCTGCACATTCGCACAGGGGTCCTGCACACTTTCTAAGACATCCTGCACACTCCGAATAGGGTCCTGCTGACTTTCTGTGACGTCCCGTACATTCCCACTGAGATCCTGCACTCTCCCACAGGGGTCCTGCACACTCCCACAGTGGTTCTGCACACTTTTCAAGACGTCCTGCACACTCCCATTGGTGTCCTGCACACTTCCTAAGACGGCTTATACACTCCCACTGGGGTCCTGCTCACTTTCTATGGCGTCCTGCGCACTCCCACTGCGGTCCTGCAGATTTTCCAAGGCGTACTGCGCACTCCCACTGGGGTCCTGCACACTTTCTATGACGTCCTGCTCACTCCCACTGCGGTTCTGCAGACTTTTCAAGGCGTCCTGCTCACTCCCACAGGGGTCCTGCACTCTCCCACTGGGGTCCTGCACTTTCCCGTCCTGCACACTTTCTATGACGTCCTGCGCACTCCCACTGGGGTCCTGCTCACTTTCTTTGACGTCCTGCACACTCCCACTGAAGTACTGCTCACTTTCTGTGACGTCCTGCACACTCCCACTGGGGTCCTGCACAATTTCAAGCCGCCCTGCACATTCGCACAGGGTCCTGCACACTTTCTAAGACATCCTGCACACCCGAATAGGGTCCTGCTGACTTTCTGTGACGTCCCTACATTCCCACTGAGATCCTGCACTCTCCCACAGGGGTCCTGCACACTCCCACAGTGGTTCTGCACACTTTTCAAGACGTCCTGCACACTCCCATTGGTGTCCTGCACACTTCCTAAGACGTCTTATACACTCCCACTGGGGTCCTGCTCACTTCCTATGTCGTCCTGCGCACTCCCACTGGGGTCCTGCTCACTTTCTTTGACGTCCTGCACACTCCCACTGAAGTACTGCTCACTTTCTGTGACGTCCTGCACACTCCCACTGGGGTCCTGCACAATTTCCAAGCCGCCCTGCACATTCGCACAGGGTCCTGCACACTTTCTAAGACATCCTGCACACTCCGAATAGGGTCCTGCTGACTTTCTGTGACGTCCCGTACATTCCCACTGAGATCCTGCACTCTCCCACAGGGGTCCTGCACACTCCCACAGTGGTTCTGCACACTTTTCAAGACGTCCTGCACACTCCCATTGGGGTCCTGCACACTTTCTATGTCGTCCTGCGCACTCCCACTGGGGTCCTGCTCACTTTCTATGGCGTCCTGCGCACTCCCACTGCGGTCCTGCAGATTTTCCAAGGCGTACTGCGCACTCCCACTGGGGTCCTGCACACTTTCTATGACGTCCTGCTCACTCCCACTGCGGTTCTGCAGACTTTTCAAGGCGTCCTGCTCACTCCCACAGGGTCCTGCACTCCCACTGGGGTCCTGCACTTTCCCGTCCTGCACACTTTCTATGACGTCCTGCGCACTCCCACTGGGGTCCTGCACACTTTCTATGACGTCCTGCACACTCCCACTGGGGTACTGCACACTTTCTAAGACGTCCTGCACACTCCACTGGGGTCCTGCACACTCTCCACGCCCTGCACATCCTGCAGGGTCCTGCACACTTTCTAAGACATCCTTATACACTCCCACTGGGGTCCTGCTGACTTTCCTATGACGTCCTGCGCACACCCACTGGGGTCTGCTCACTTTCCAAGACGCCCTGCACATTCCCACAGGGGTCCTGCACACTCCCACAGTGGTTCTGCACACTTTTCAAGACGTCCTGCACACTCCCATTGGTGTCCTGCACACTTCCTAAGACGTCTTATACACTCCCACTGGGGTCCTGCTCACTTCCTATGTCGTCCTGCACTCCCACTGGGGTCCTGCTCACTTTCTTTGACGTCCTCCACCCTCCCCCTGAAGTACTGCTCACCTTCTGTGACGTCCTGCACACTCCCACTGCGGTCCTGCACACTATCCAACACGCCCTGCACATTCGCACAGGGGTCCTGCACACTTTATAAGACATCCTGCACACTCCGAATAGGGTCCTGCTGACTTTCTGTGACGTCCCGTACATTCCCACTGAGATCCTGCACACTCCCACAGGGTCCTGCACACTCCCACAGTGGTTCTGCACACTTTTCAAGACGTCCTGCACACTCCCATTGGTGTCCTGTACACTTCCTAAGACGTCTTATACACTCCCACTGGGGTCCTGCTCACTTCCTATGGCGTCCTGCGCACTCCCACTGCGGTCCTGCAGATTTTCCAAGGCGTACTGCTCACTCCCACTGGGGTCCTGCACACTTTCTATGACGTCCTGCGCACTCCCACTGCGGTTCTGCAGACTTTTCAAGGCGTCCTGCTCACTCCCACTGGGGTCCTGCACACTCCCACTGGGGTCCTGCACACTCCCACTGGGGTTCTGCTCACTTTCTATGGCTTACCTGTACACTCCCACTGGGGTCCTGCACACTTTCTATGACGTCCTGCACATTCGCACAGGGGTACTGCACACTTTCTAAGACGTCCTTCACACTCTCACAGGGGTTCTGTACATTCCCACAGTGGTTCTGCACATTTTTCAATACGTCCTGCACACTCCCACTGGAGTCCTGCGCACTTTCTATGGCGTCCTGCACACTCCCCTTGGGGTCCTGCACACTTCCTATGTCGTCCTGCGCACTCCCACTGAGGTCCTGCTCACTTTCTTTGACGTCCTGCACACTCCCACTGGAGTACTGCTCACTTTCTGTGACGTCCTGCACACTCCCACTGGGGTCCTGCACACTATCCAAGACGCCCTGCACATTCGCACAGGGGTCCTGCACACTTTCTAAGACATCCTGCACACTCCGAATAGGGTCCTGCTGACTTTCTGTGACGTCCCGTACATTTCCACTGAGATCCTGCACACTCCCACAGTGGTTCTGCACACTTTTCAAGACGTCCTGCACGCTCCCATTGGTGTCCTGCACACTTCCTAAGACGTCTTATACACTCCCACTGGGGTCCTGCTCACTTCCTATGACGTCCTGCGAACTCCCACTGGGGATCCTGCTCACTTTCTATGACGTCCTGCACACTCCCACTGAAGATCTGCACACTTTTCAAGACGTCCTTCACACTCCCACAGTGGTTCTGCACATTTTTCAATACGTCCTGCACACTCCCACTGGAGTCCTGCGCACTTTCTATGGCGTCCTGCACACTCCCCTTGGGGTCCTGCACACTTCTTATGTCGTCCTGCGCACTAACACTGGGGTCCTGCACACTTTCTATGACGTCCTGCACATTCGCACAGGGGTACTGCACACTTTTCAAGACGTCCTGCACACTCCCATTGGTGTCCTGCACACTTCCTAAGACGTCTTATACACTCCCACTGGGGTCCTGCTCACTTCCTATGACGTCCTGCGCACACCCACTGGGGGTCCTGCTCACTTTCCAAGACGCCCTGCACATTCGCACAGGGGTCCTGCACACTCCCACAGTGGTTCTGCACACTTTTCAAGACGTCCTGCACACTCCCACTGAAGTACTGCTCACTTTCTGTGACGTCCTTCACACTCCCACTGGGGTCCTGCACAATTTTCAAGGGTGCCCTGCACATTCGCACAGGGGTCCTGCACACTTTCTAAGACATCCTGCACACTCCGAATAGGGTCCTGCTGACTTTCTGTGACGTCCCGTACATTCCCACTGAGATCCTGCACTCTCCCACAGGGGTCCTGCACACTCCCACAGTGGTTCTGCACACTTTTCAAGACGTCCTGCACACTCCCATTGGTGTCCTGCACACTTCCTAAGACGGCTTATACACTCCCACTGGGGTCCTGCTCACTTTCTATGGCGTCCTGCGCACTCCCACTGCGGTCCTGCAGATTTTCCAAGGCGTACTGCGCACTCCCACTGGGGTCCTGCACACTTTCTATGACGTCCTGCTCACTCCCACTGCGGTTCTGCAGACTTTTCAAGGCGTCCTGCTCACTCCCACAGGGGTCCTGCACTCTCCCACTGGGGTCCTGCACTTTCCCGTCCTGCACACTTTCTATGACGTCCTGCGCACTCCCACTGGGGTCCTGCTCACTTTCTTTGACGTCCTGCACACTCCCACTGAAGTACTGCTCACTTTCTGTGACGTCCTGCACACTCCCACTGGGGTCCTGCACAATTTCCAAGCCGCCCTGCACATTCGCACAGGGGTCCTGCACACTTTCTAAGACATCCTGCACACTCCGAATAGGGTCCTGCTGACTTTCTGTGACGTCCCGTACATTCCCACTGAGATCCTGCACTCTCCCACAGGGGTCCTGCACACTCCCACAGTGGTTCTGCACACTTTTCAAGACGTCCTGCACACTCCCATTGGTGTCCTGCACACTTCCTAAGACGGCTTATACACTCCCACTGGGGTCCTGCTCACTTTCTATGGCGTCCTGCGCACTCCCACTGCGGTCCTGCAGATTTTCCAAGGCGTACTGCGCACTCCCACTGGGGTCCTGCACACTTTCTATGACGTCCTGCTCACTCCCACTGCGGTTCTGCAGACTTTTCAAGGCGTCCTGCTCACTCCCACAGGGGTCATGCACTCTCCCACTGGGGTCCTGCACTTTCCCGTCCTGCACACTTTCTATGACGTCCTGCGCACTCCCACTGGGGTCCTGCACACTTTCTATGACGTCCTGCACACTCCCACAGTGATTCTGCACACTTTCTAAGACGTCCTTCACACTCTCACAGGGGTTCTGCACACTCCCACAGTGGTTCTGCACATTTTTCAATACGTCCTGCACACTCCCACTGGGGTCCTGCACACTTTCTATGACGTCCTGCACACTTTCTATGACGTCCTGCACATTCGCACAGGGGTACTGCACACTTTCTAAGACGTCCTTCACACTCTCACAGGGGTTCTGCACACTCCCACAGTGGTTCTGCACACTTTTCAAGACGTCCTGCACACTCCCATTGGTGTCCTGCTCACTTCCTATGACGTCCTGCGCACACCCACTGGGGATCCTGCTCACTTTCTATGGCGTCCTGCTCACTCCCACAGGGGTCCTGCACATTCGCACAGGGGTCCTGCACACTCCCACTGTGGTTCTGCACACTTTTCAAGACGTCCTGCACACTCCCATTGGTGTCCTGCACACTTCCTAAGACGTCTTATACACTCCCACTGGGGTCCTGCTCACTTTCTTTGACGTCCTGCACACTCCCACTGATGTACTGCTCACTTTCTGTGACGTCCTGCACACTCCCACTGGGGTCCTGCACAATTTCCAAGCCGCCCTGCACATTCGCACAGGGGTCCTGCACACTTTCTAAGACATCCTCCACACTCCGAATAGGGTCCTGCTGACTTTCTGTGACGTCCCGTACATTCCCACTGAGATCCTGCACACTCCCACAGGGGTCCTGCACACTCCCACAGTGGTTCTCCACACTTTTCAAGACGTCCTGCACACTCCCATTGGTGTCCTGCACACTTCCTAAGACGTCTTATACACTCCCACTGGGGTCCTGCTCACTTCCTATGGCGTCCTGCGCACTCCCACTGCGGTCCTGCAGATTTTCCAAGGCGTACTGCGCACTCCCACTGGGGTCCTGCACACTTTCTATGACGTCCTGCTCACTCCCACTGCGGTTCTGCAGACTTTTCAAGACGTCCTGCTCACTCCCACAGGGTCCTGCACACTTCCAAGACGTCCTGCACACTCCCACAGGGGTTCTGCACACTTTATATGGCGTCCTGCACACTCCCACTGGGTCCTGCACACTTTCCAGGACGTCCTGCACATTCGCACAGGGTCCTGCACACTTTCTACAGTGGTTCTGCACACTTTCACAGGGTCCCTGCACACTCCCACATTGGTGTCCTGCACACTTCCTAAGACGTCTTATACACTCCCACTGAGGTCCTGCACACTTCCTATGACGTCCTGCGCACTATCGCTGGAGTCCTGCTCACTTCCTTTGACGTCCTGCATAATCCCATTAGTGTACTGCTCACTTTCTGTGACGTCCTGCACACTCTCACTGGGGACCTGCACACTTTCTATGACGTCCTGCACATTCGCACAGGGGTCCTGCACACTTTCTAAGACATCCTGCACACTCCGAATAGGGTCCTGCTGACTTTCTGTGACGTCCCGTACATTCCCACTGAGATCCTGCACACTCCCACAGGGGTCCTGCACACTCCCACAGTGGTTCTCCACACTTTTCAAGACGTCCTGCACACTCCCATTGGTGTCCTGCACACTTCCTAAGACGTCTTATACACTCCCACTGGGGTCCTGCTCACTTCCTATGTCGTCCTGCGCACTCCCACTGGGGTCCTGCTCACTTTCTTTGACGTCCTGCACACTCCCACTGAAGTACTGCTCACTTTCTGTGACGTCCTTCACACTCCCACTGGGGTCCTGCACAATTTCCAAGACGCCCTGCACATTCGCACAGGGGTCCTGCACACTTTCTAAGACATCCTGCACACTCCGAATAGGGTCCTGCTGACTTTCTGTGACGTCCCGTACATTCCCACTGAGATCCTGCACACTCCCACAGGGTCCTGCACACTCCCACAGTGGTTCTGCACACTTTTCAAGACGTCCTGCACACTCCCATTGGTGTCCTGCACACTTCCTAAGACGTCTTATACACTCCCACTGGGGTCCTGCTCACTTCCTATGGCGTCCTGCGCACTCCCACTGCGGTCCTGCAGATTTTCCAAGGCGTACTGCACACTCCCACTGGAGTCCTGCACACTTTCTATGACGTCCTGCTCACACCCACTGCGGTTTTGCAGACTTTTCAAGGCGTCCTGCTCACGCCCACAGGGTCCTGCACACTTTCTATGGGGTCCTGCACTTTCCCGTCCTGCACACTTTCTATGACGTCCTGCACACTCCCACTGGAGTCCTGCGCACTTTATATGGCGTCCTGCACACTCCCACTGGGTCCTGCACACTTTCCAAGACGTCCTGCACATTCGCACAGGGTCCTGCACACTTTCTGTGACGTCCCACACACTCCCATTCGGGTCCTGCACACTTCCTATGACGTCCTGCGCACTATCGCTGGGGTCCTGCTCACTTTCAAGACGTCCTGCACACTCCCACAGGGGTCCTGCACAGTGGTCCTGCACACTTCTCACATCCTGCACACTTCTCGTCCACTCCCACTGGGGTCCTGCTCACTTTCTATGACGTCCTGCACACACCCACTGGGGTCCTGCTCACTTTCTAAGACGTCCTGCACACTCTCACAGGGGTCCTGCACACTCCCACAGTGGTTCTGCACACTTTTCAAGACGTCCTGCACACTCCCATTGGTGTCCTGCACACTTCCTAAGACGTCTTATACACTCCCACTGGGGTCCTGCTCACTTCCTATGTCGTCCTGCGCACTCCCACTGGGGTCCTGCTCACTTTCTTTGACGTCCTGCACACTCCCACTGAAGTACTGCTCACTTTCTGTGACGTCCTTCACACTCCCACTGGGGTCCTGCACAATTTCCAAGACGCCCTGCACATTCGCACAGGGTCCTGCACACTTTCTAAGACATCCTGCACACTCCGAATAGGGTCCTGCTGACTTTCTGTGACGTCCCGTACATTCCCACTGAGATCCTGCACACTCCCACAGGGTCCTGCACACTCCCACAGTGGTTCTGCACACTTTTCAAGACGTCCTGCACACTCCCATTGGTGTCCTGCACACTTCCTAAGACGTCTTATACACTCCCACTGGGGTCCTGCTCACTTCCTATGGCGTCCTGCGCACTCCCACTGCGGTCCTGCAGATTTTCCAAGGCGTACTGCGCACTCCCACTGGGGTCCTGCACACTTTCTATGACGTCCTGCTCACTCCCACTGCGGTTCTGCAGACTTTTCAAGGCGTCCTGCTCACTCCCACAGGGGTCCTGCACTCTCCCACTGGGGTCCTGCACTTTCCCGTCCTGCACACTTTCTATGACGTCCTGCGCACTCCCACTGGGGTCCTGCACACTTTCTATGACGTCCTGCACATTCGCACAGGGGTACTGCACACTTTCTAAGACGTCCTTCACACTCTCACAGGGGTTCTGCACACTCCCACAGTGGTTCTGCACACTTCCTAAGACGTCTTATACACTCCCACTGGGGTCCTGCTCACTTCCTATGACGTCCTGCGCACACCCACTGGGGGTCTTGCTCACTTTCCAAGACGCCCTGCACATTCGCACAGGGGTCCAGCACACTCCCACAGTGGCTCTGCACACTTTTCAAGACGTCCTGCAAACTCCCATTGGTGTCCTGCACACTTCCTAAGACGTCTTATACACTCCCACTGGGGTCCTGCTCACTTCCTATGTCGTCCTGCGCACTCCCACTGGGGTCCTGCTCACTTTCTTTGACGTCCTGCACACTCCCACTGAAGTACTGCTCACTTTCTGTGACGTCCTTCACACTCCCACTGGGGTCCTGCACAATTTCCAAGACGCCCTGCACATTCGCACAGGGGTCCTGCACACTTTCTAAGACATCCTGCACACTCCGAATAGGGTCCTGCTGACTTTCTGTGACGTCCCGTACATTCCCACTGGGATCCTGCACACTCCCACAGCGGTCCTGCACACTCCCACAGTGGTTCTCCACACTTTTCAAGACGTCCTGCACACTCCCATTGGTGTCCTGCACACTTCCTAAGACGTCTTATACACTCCCACTGGGGTCCTGCTCACTTCCTATGGCGTCCTGCGCACTCCCACTGCGGTCCTGCAGATTTTCCAAGGCGTACTGCGCACTCCCACTGGGGTCCTGCACACTTTCTATGACGTCCTGCTCACTCCCACTGCGGTTCTGCAGACTTTTCAAGGCGTCCTGCTCACTCCCACAGGGGTCCTGTACTCTCCCACTGGGGTCCTGTACTTTCCCGTCCTGCACACTTTCTATGACGTCCTGCGCACTCCCACTGGGGTCCTGCACACTTTCTATGACGTCCTGCACATTCGCACAGGGGTACTGCACACTTTCTAAGACGTCCTTCACACTCTCACAGGGGTTCTGTACATTCCCACAGTGGTTCTGCACACTTCCTAAGACGTCTTATACACTCCCACTGGGGTCCTGCTCACTTCCTATGACGTCCTGCACACACCCCTTGGGGTCCTGCACACTTTCCTATGTCGTCCTGCACTCCCACTGGGGTCCTGCTCACTTTCTCTGAAGTCCTGCACTCCCACATTCTGCTCACAGGACGTCCTGCACACTCCCACAGTCCTGCAGACTTTCTGCACACTTTGCTCAAGACGTCCTGCACACTCCTGCACACTCCCACAGTGGTTCTGCACACTGGTCCTGCACACTTCCTAAGACGTCTTATACACTCCCACTGGGGTCCTGCTCACTTCCTATGCCGTCCTGCGCACTCCCACTGGGGTCCTGCTCACTTTCTTTGACGTCCTGCACACTCCCACTGAAGTACTGCTCACTTTCTGTGACGTCCTGCACACTCCCACTGGGGTCCTGCACAATTTCCAAGCCGCCCTGCACATTCGCACAGGGTCCTGCACACTTTCTAAGACATCCTGCACACTCCGAATAGGGTCCTGCTGACTTTCTGTGACGTCCCGTACATTCCCACTGAGATCCTGCACTCTCCCACAGGGGTCCTGCACACTCCCACAGTGGTTCTGCACACTTTTCAAGACGTCCTGCACACTCCCATTGGTGCCCTCCACACCTCCTAAGACGACTTATACACTCCCACTGGGGTCCTGCTCACTTTCTATGGCGTCCTGCGCACTCCCACTGCGGTCCTGCAGATTTTCCAAGGCGTACTGCGCACTCCCACTGGAGTCCTGCACACTTTCTATGACGTCCTGCTCACTCCCACTGCGGTTCTGCAGACTTTTCAAGGCGTCCTGCTCACTCCCACAGGGTCCTGCACTCTCCCACTGGGGTCCTGCACTTTCCCGTCCTGCACACTTTCTATGACGTCCTGCGCACTCCCACTGGGGTCCTGCTCACTTTCTTTGACGTCCTGCACACTCCCACTGAAGTACTGCTCACTTTCTGTGACGTCCTGCACACTCCCACTGGGGTCCTGCACAATTTCCAAGCCGCCCTGCACATTCGCACAGGGGTCCTGCACACTTTCTAAGACATCCTGCACACTCCGAATAGGGTCCTGCTGACTTTCTGTGACGTCCCGTACATTCCCACTGAGATCCTGCACTCTCCCACAGGGGTCCTGCACACACCCACAGTGGTTCTGCACACTTTTCAAGACGTCCTGCACACTCCCATTGGTGTCCTGCACACTTCCTAAGACGTCTTATACACTCCCACTGGGGTCCTGCTCACTTCCTATGCCGTCCTGCGCACTCCCACTGGGGTCCTGCTCACTTTCTTTGACGTCCTGCACACTCCCACTGAAGTACTGCTCACTTTCTGTGACGTCCTGCACACTCCCACTGGGGTCCTGCACAATTTCCAAGCCGCCCTGCACATTCGCACAGGGGTCCTGCACACTTTCTAAGACATCCTGCACACTCCGAATAGGGTCCTGCTGACTTTCTGTGACGTCCCGTACATTCCCACTGAGATCCTGCACTCTCCCACAGGGGTCCTGCACACTCCCACAGTGGTTCTGCACACTTTTCAAGACGTCCTGCACACTCCCATTGGTGTCCTGCACACTTCCTAAGACGTCTTATACACTCCCACTGGGGTCCTGCTCACTTTCTATGGCGTCCTGCGCACTCCCACTGCGGTCCTGCAGATTTTCCAAGGCGTACTGCGCACTCCCACTGGGGTCCTGCACACTTTCTATGACGTCCTGCTCACTCCCACTGCGGTTCTGCAGACTTTTCAAGGCGTCCTGCTCACTCCCACAGGGGTCCTGCACTCTCCCACTGGGGTCCTGCACTTTCCCGTCCTGCACACTTGCTATGGCGTCCTGCGCACTCCCAGTGGGATCCTGCTCACTTTCTTTGACGTCCTGCACACTCCCACAGGGGTCCTGCACACTTTCCAAGGCGTCCTGCACACCCCCCCAGAGGTCCTGCGCACTTTCCAAGGCGTCCTGCATATTCCGAATAGGGTCCTGCACACTTTCTGTGACGTCCTGCACACTCCCAGTGCGGTTCTGCAGACTTTTCAAGGCGTCCTGCTCACTCCCACAGGGGTCCTGCACACTCCCACTGGGGTCCTGCACACTCCCACAGGGGTTCTGCACACTTCATATGGCGTCCTGCACACTCCCACTGGGTCCTGCACACTTTCCAAGACGTCCTGCACATTCGCACAGGGTCCTGCACACTTTCTAAGACGTCCTGCACACTCTCACAGGGTTCTGCACATTCCCACAGTGGTTCTGCACATTTTTCAATACGTCCTGCACACTGCCACTGGGGTCCTGCTCACTTTCTTTGACGTCCTGCACACTCCCACTGAAGTACTGCTCACTTTCTGTGACGTCCTGCACACTCCCACTGGGGTCCTGCACACTTCCAAGCCGCCCTGCACATTCGCACAGGGTCCTGCACACTTTCTAAGACATCCTGCACACTCCGAATAGGGTCCTGCTGACTTTCTGTGACGTCCCGTACATTCCCACTGAGATCCTGCACTCTCCCACAGGGTCCTGCACACTCCCACAGTGGTTCTGCACACTTTTCAAGACGTCCTGCACACTCCCATTGGTGTCCTGCACACTTCCTAAGACGTCTTATACACTCCAACTGAGGTCCTGCTCACTTCCTATGACGTTCTGCGCACTCTCACTGCGGTCCTGCAGATTTGCCAAGGCGTACTGCGCACTCCCACTGGAGTCCTGCACACTTTCTATGACGTCCTGCTCACTCCCACTGCGGTTCTGCAGACTTTTCAAGGCGTCCTGCTCACTCCCACAGGGGTCCTGCACTCTCCCACTGGGGTCCTGCACTTTCCCGTCCTGCACACTTTCTATGACGTCCTGCGCACTCCCACTGGGGTCCTGCTCACTTTCTTTGACGTCCTGCACACTCCCACTGAAGTACTGCTCACTTTCTGTGACGTCCTGCACACTCCCACTGGGGTCCTGCACAATTTCCAAGCCGCCCTGCACATTCGCACAGGGGTCCTGCACACTTTCTAAGACATCCTGCACACTCCGAATAGGGTCCTGCTGACTTTCTGTGACGTCCCGTACATTCCCACTGAGATCCTGCACTCTCCCACAGGGGTCCTGCACACACCCACAGTGGTTCTGCACACTTTTCAAGACGTCCTGCACACTCCCATTGGTGTCCTGCACACTTCCTAAGACGTCTTATACACTCCCACTGGGGTCCTGCTCACTTCCTATGTCGTCCTGCGCACTCCCACTGGGGTCCTGCTCACTTTCTTTGACGTCCTGCACACTCCCACTGAAGTACTGCTCACTTTCTGTGACGTCCTGCACACTCCCACTGGGGTCCTGCACAATTTCCAAGCCGCCCTGCACATTCGCACAGGGGTCCTGCACACTTTCTAAGACATCCTGCACACTCCGAATAGGGTCCTGCTGACTTTCTGTGACGTCCCGTACATTCCCACTGAGATCCTGCACTCTCCCACAGGGGTCCTGCACACTCCCACAGTGGTTCTGCACACTTTTCAAGACGTCCTGCACACTCCCATTGGTGTCCTGCACACTTCCTAAGACGGCTTATACACTCCCACTGGGGTCCTGCTCACTTTCTATGGCGTCCTGCGCACTCCCACTGCGGTCCTGCAGATTTTCCAAGGCGTACTGCGCACTCCCACTGGAGTCCTGCACACTTTCTATGACGTCCTGCTCACTCCCACTGCGGTTCTGCAGACTTTTCAAGGCGTCCTGCTCACTCCCACAGGGGTCCTGCACTCTCCCACTGGGGTCCTGCACTTTCCCGTCCTGCACACTTTCTATGACGTCCTGCGCACTCCCACTGGGGTCCTGCTCACTTTCTTTGACGTCCTGCACACTCCCACTGAAGTACTGCTCACTTTCTGTGACGTCCTGCACACTCCCACTGGGGTCCTGCACAATTTCCAAGCCGCCCTGCACATTCGCACAGGGGTCCTGCACACTTTCTAAGACATCCTGCACACTCCGAATAGGGTCCTGCTGACTTTCTGTGACGTCCCGTACATTCCCACTGAGATCCTGCACTCTCCCACAGGGTCCTGCACACACCCACAGTGGTTCTGCACACTTTTCAAGACGTCCTGCACACTCCCATTGGTGTCCTGCACACTTCCTAAGACGTCTTATACACTCCCACTGGGGTCCTGCTCACTTCCTATGTCGTCCTGCGCACTCCCACTGGGGTCCTGCTCACTTTCTTTGACGTCCTGCACACTCCCACTGAAGTACTGCTCACTTTCTGTGACGTCCTGCACACTCCCACTGGGGTCCTGCACAATTTCCAAGCCGCCCTGCACATTCGCACAGGGTCCTGCACACTTTCTAAGACATCCTGCACACTCCGAATAGGGTCCTGCTGACTTTCTGTGACGTCCCGTACATTCCCACTGAGATCCTGCACTCTCCCACAGGGGTCCTGCACACTCCCACAGTGGTTCTGCACACTTTTCAAGACGTCCTGCATACTCCCATTGGTGTCCTGCACACTTCCTAAGACGGCTTATACACTCCCACTGGGGTCCTGCTCACTTTCTATGGCGTCCTGCGCACTCCCACTGCGGTCCTGCAGATTTTCCAAGCCGTACTGCGCACTCCCACTGGGGTCCTGCACACTTTCTATGACGTCCTGCTCACTCCCACTGCGGTTCTGCAGACTTTTCAAGGCGTCCTGCTCACTCCCACAGGGGTCCTGCACTCTCCCACTGGGGTCCTGCACTTTCCCGTACTGCACACTTTCTATGACGTCCTGCGCACTCCCACTGGGGTCCTGCTCACTTTCTTTGACGTCCTGCACACTCCCACTGGGGTCCTGCTCACTTTCTATGGCGTCCTGCGCACTCCCACTGCGGTCCTGCAGATTTTCCAAGGCGCACTGCGCACTCCCACTGGGGTCCTGCACACTTTCTATGACGTCCTGCTCACTCCCACTGCGGTTCTGCAGACTTTTCAAGGCGTCCTGCTCACTCCCACAGGGGTCCTGCACTCTCCCACTGGGGTCCTGCACTTTCCCGTCCTGCACACTTTCTATGACGTCCTGCGCACTCCCACTGGGGTCCTGCACACTTTCTATGACGTCCTGCACATTCGCACAGGGGTACTGCACACTTTCTAAGACGTCCTTCACACTCTCACAGGGGTTCTGTACATTCCCACAGTGGTTCTGCACATTTTTCAATACGTCCTGCACACTCCCACTGGAGTCCTGCGCACTTTCTATGTCGTCCTGCGCACTCCCACTGGGGTCCTGCTCACTTTCTCTGAAGTTCTGCACACTCCCACTGAAGTACTGCTCACTTTCTGTGACGTCCTGCACACTCCCACTGGGGTCCTGCACACTATCCAACACGCCCTGCACATTCGCACAGGGGTCCTGCACACTTTCTAAGACATCCTGCACACTCCGAATAGGGTCCTGCTGACTTTCTGTGACGTCCCGTACATTTCCACTGAGATCCTGCACACTCCCACAGTGGTTCTGCACACTTTTCAAGACGTCCTGCACGCTCCCATCGGTGTCCTGCACACTTCCTAAGACGTCTTATACACTCCAACTGAGGTCCTGCTCACTTCCTATGACGTTCTGCGCACTCTCACTGCGGTCCTGCAGATTTGCCAAGGCGTACTGCGCACTCCCACTGGGGTCCTGTACACTTTCTATGACGTCCTGCTCACTCCCACTGCGGTTCTGCAGACTTTGCAATGCGTCCTGCACACTCCCACTGCGGTCCTGCACACTCCCACTGGGGTCCTGCACACTCCCACTGGGGTTCTGCTCACTTTCTATGGCTTACCTGTACACTCCCACTGGGGTCCTGCACACTTTCTATGACGTCCTGCACATTCGCACAGGGGTACTGCACACTTTATAAGAGGTCCTTCACACTCCCACAGGGGTTCTGCACATTCCCACAGTGGTTCTGCACATTTTTCAATAAGTCCTGCACACTCCCACTGGAGTCCTGCGCACTTTCTATGGCGTCCTGCACACTCCCTTGGGGTCCTGCACACTTCCTATGTCGTCCTGCGCGCTCCCACTGAGGTCCTGCTCACTTTCTTTGACGTCCTGCACACTCCCACTGGAGTACTGCTCACTTTCTGTGACGTCCTGCACACTCCCACTGGAGTCCTGCACACTCTCCAAGACGCCCTGCACATTCGCACAGGGGTCCTGCACACTTTCTAAGACATCCTGCACGCTCCGAATAGGGTCCTGCTGACTTTCTGTGACGTCCCGTACATTCCCACTGAGATCCTGCACTCTCCCACAGGGGTCCTGCACACACCCACAGTGGTTCTGCACACTTTTCAAGACGTCCTGCACACTCCCATTGGTGTCCTGCACACTTCCTAAGACGTCTTATACACTCCCACTGGGGTCCTGCTCACTTCCTATGTCGTCCTGCGCACTCCCACTGGGGTCCTGCTCACTTTCTTTGACGTCCTGCACACTCCCACTGAAGTACTGCTCACTTTCTGTGACGTCCTGCACACTCCCACTGGGGTCCTGCACAATTTCCAAGCCGCCCTGCACATTCGCACAGGGGTCCTGCACACTTTCTAAGACATCCTGCACACTCCGAATAGGGTCCTGCTGACTTTCTGTGACGTCCCGTACATTCCCACTGAGATCCTGCACTCTCCCACAGGGGTCCTGCACACTCCCACAGTGGTTCTGCACACTTTTCAAGACGTCCTGCATACTCCCATTGGTGTCCTGCACACTTCCTAAGACGGCTTATACACTCCCACTGGGGTCCTGCTCACTTTCTATGGCGTCCTGCGCACTCCCACTGCGGTCCTGCAGATTTTCCAAGCCGTACTGCGCACTCCCACTGGGGTCCTGCACACTTTCTATGACGTCCTGCTCACTCCCACTGCGGTTCTGCAGACTTTTCAAGGCGTCCTGCTCACTCCCACAGGGGTCCTGCACTCTCCCACTGGGGTCCTGCACTTTCCCGTACTGCACACTTTCTATGACGTCCTGCGCACTCCCACTGGGGTCCTGCTCACTTTCTTTGACGTCCTGCACACTCCCACTGAAGTACTGCTCACTTTCTGTGACGTCCTGCACACTCCCACTGGGGTCCTGCACAATTTCCAAGCCGCCCTGCACATTCGCACAGGGGTCCTGCACACTTTCTAAGACATCCTGCACACTCCGAATAGGGTCCTGCTGACTTTCTGTGACGTCCCGTACATTCCCACTGAGATCCTGCACTCTCCCACAGGGGTCCTGCACACTCCCACAGTGGTTCTGCACACTTTTCAAGACGTCCTGCACACTCCCATTGGTGTCCTGCACACTTCCTAAGACGGCTTATACACTCCCACTGGGGTCCTGCTCACTTTCTATGGCGTCCTGCGCACTCCCACTGCGGTCCTGCAGATTTTCCAAGGCGCACTGCGCACTCCCACTGGGGTCCTGCACACTTTCTATGACGTCCTGCTCACTCCCACTGCGGTTCTGCAGACTTTTCAAGGCGTCCTGCTCACTCCCACAGGGGTCCTGCACTCTCCCACTGGGGTCCTGCACTTTCCCGTCCTGCACACTTTCTATGACGTCCTGCGCACTCCCACTGGGGTCCTGCACACTTTCTATGACGTCCTGCACATTCGCACAGGGGTACTGCACACTTTCTAAGACGTCCTTCACACTCTCACAGGGGTTCTGTACATTCCCACAGTGGTTCTGCACATTTTTCAATACGTCCTGCACACTCCCACTGGAGTCCTGCGCACTTTCTATGTCGTCCTGCGCACTCCCACTGGGGTCCTGCTCACTTTCTCTGAAGTTCTGCACACTCCCACTGAAGTACTGCTCACTTTCTGTGACGTCCTGCACACTCCCACTGGGGTCCTGCACACTATCCAACACGCCCTGCACATTCGCACAGGGGTCCTGCACACTTTCTAAGACATCCTGCACACTCCGAATAGGGTCCTGCTGACTTTCTGTGACGTCTCGTACATTTCCACTGAAATCCTGCACACTCCCACAGTGGTTCTGCACACTTTTCAAGACGTCCTGCACGCTCCCATCGGTGTCCTGCACACTTCCTAAGACGTCTTATACACTCCCACTGGGGTCCTGCTCACTTCCTATGACGTTCTGCGCACTCTCACTGCGGTTCTGCAGACTTTGCAAGGCGTCCTGCACACTCCCACTGCGGTCCTGCACACTCCCACTGGGGTCCTGCACACTCCCACTGGGGTTCTGCTCACTTTCTATGGCTTACCTGTACACTCCCACTGGGGTCCTGCACACTTTCTATGACGTCCTGCACATTCGCACAGGGGTACTGCACACTTTATAAGAGGTCCTTCACACTCCCACAGGGGTTCTGCACATTCCCACAGTGGTTCTGCACATTTTTCAATAAGTCCTGCACACTCCCACTGGAGTCCTGCGCACTTTCTATGGCGTCCTGCACACTCCCTTGGGGTCCTGCACACTTTCTATGGCGTCCTGCACACTCCCCTTGGGGTCATGCACACTTCCCATGTCGTCCTGCATACTCCCACTGGAGTGCTGCGCACGTTCTATGGCGTCCTGCGCACTCCCACTGGGGTACTGCACACTTCCTATGCCGTCCTGCGCACTCCCACTGGGGTCCTGCGCACTTTCTAAGACATCCTGCACACTCCGAATAGGGTCCTGCTGACTTTCTGTGACGTCCCGTACATTCCCACTGAGATCCTGCACACTCCCACAGGGGTCCTGCACACTCCCACAGTGGTTCTGCATAGTTTTCAATACGTCCTGCACACTCCCACTGGAGTCCTGCGCACTCTCTATGGCGTCCTGCACACTCCCCTTGGGGTCCTGCACACTTCTTATGTCGTCCTGCGCACTAACACTGGGGTACTGCACACTTTTCAAGACGTCCTGCACACTCCCATTGGTGTCCTGCACACTTCCTAAGACGTCTTATACACTCCCACTGGGGTCCTGCTCACTTCCTATGGCGTCCTGCGCACTCCCACTGCGGTCCTGCAGATTTTCCAAGGCGTACTGCGCACTACCACTGGAGTCCTGCGCACTTTCTATGGCGTCCTGCACACTCCCCTTGGGGTCATGCACACTTCCTATGTCGTCCTGCTCACTCCCACTGGGGTCCTGCACACTTTCTATGACGTCCTGCACATTCGCACAGAGGTACTGCACACTTTCTAAGACGTCCTTCACACTCCCACTGAAGTACTGCTCACTTTATGTGACGTCCTGCACACTCCCACTGGGGTCCTGCACACTTTCCAAGACGCCCTGCACATTCGCACAGGGGTCCTGCACTTTCTAAGACATCCTGCACACTCCGAATAGGGTCCTGCTGACTTTCTGTGACGTCCCGTACATTCCCACTGAGATCATGCACACTCCCACAGGGGTCCTGCACACTCCCACAGTGGTTCTGCATATTTTTCAATACGTCCTGCACACTCCCACTGGAGTCCTGCGCACTTTCTATGGCGTCCTGCGCACTCCCACTGGGGTCCTGCACACTTTCCAAGACGTCCTGCACACTCACACTGAAGTACTGCTCACTTTCTGTGACGTCCTGCCCACTCCCACTGAGGTCCTGCACACTTTCCAAGACGTCCTGCACACTCCCATTGGTGTCCTACACACTTCCTAAGACGTATTATACACTCCCACTGGGGTCCTGCTCACTTCCTATGGCGTTCTGCGCACTCTCACTGCGGTCCTGCAGATTTGCCAAGGCGTACTGCGCACTCCCACTGGGGTCCTGTACACTTTCTATGACGTCCTGCTCACTCCCACTGCGGTTCTGCAGACTTTGCAATGCGTCCTGCACACTCCCACTGGGGTCCTGCACACTCCCACTGGGGTTCTGCTCACTTTCTATGGCTTACCTGTACACTCCCACTGGGGTCCTGCACACTTTCTATGACGTCCTGCACATTCGCACAGGGGTACTGCACACTTTATAAGACGTCCTTCACACTCCCACAGGGGTTCTGCACATTTTTCCATAAGTCCTGCACACTCCCACTGGAGTCCTGCGCACTTTCTATGGCGTCCTGCACACTCCCTTGGGGTCCTGCACACTTCCTATGTCGTCCTGCGCGCTCCCACTGAGGTCCTGCTCACTTTCTTTGACGTCCTGCACACTGCCACTGGAGTACTGCTCACTTTCTGTGACGTCCTGCACACTCCAACTGGAGTCCTGCACACTCTCCAAGACGCCCTGCACATTCGCACAGGGGTCCTGCACACTTTCTAAGACATCCTCCACACTCCGGATAGGGTCCTGCTGACTTTCTGTGACGTCCCGTACATTCCCACTGAGATCCTGCACACTCCCACAGGGGTCCTGCACACTCCCACAGTGGTTCTGCACATTTTTCAATACGTCCTGCACACTCCCACTGGAGTCCTGCACACTTTCTATGGCGTCCTGCACACTCCCACTGGGGTCCTGCACACTTCCCATGTTGTCCTCCTCACTACCACTGGGGTCCTGCTCACTTTCTGTGACGTCCTGCCCACTCCCACTGAGGTCCTGCACACTTTCCAAGACGTCCTGCACACTCCCATTGGTGTCCTACACACTTCCTAAGACGTATTATACACTCCAACTGGGGTCCTGCTCACTTCCTATGGCGTTCTGCGCACTCTCACTGCGGTCCTGCAGATTTGCCAAGGCGTACTGCGCACTCCCACTGGGGTCCTGTACACTTTCTATGACGTCCTGCTCACTCCCACTGCGGTTCTGCACACTCCCACTGGGGTCCTGCACACTCCCACTGGGGTTCTGCTCACTTTCTATGGCTTACCTGTACACTCCCACTGGGGTCCTGCACACTTTCTATGACGTCCTGCACATTCGCACAGGGGTACTGCACACTTTATAAGACGTCCTTCACACTCCCACAGGGGTTCTGCACATTTTTCCATAAGTCCTGCACACTCCCACTGGAGTCCTGCGCACTTTCTATGGCGTCCTGCACACTCCCTTGGGGTCCTGCACACTTCCTATGTCGTCCTGCGCGCTCCCACTGAGGTCCTGCTCACTTTCTTTGACGTCCTGCACACTGCCACTGGAGTACTGCTCACTTTCTGTGACGTCCTGCACACTCCCACTGGAGTCCTGCACACTCTCCAAGACGCCCTGCACATTCGCACAGGGGTCCTGCACACTTTCTAAGACATCCTGCACGCTCCGAATAGGGTCCTGCTGACTTTCTGTGACGTCCCGTACATTCCCACTGAGATCCTGCACACTCCCACAGGGGTCCTGCACACTCCCACAGTGGTTCTGCACATTTTTCAATACGTCCTGCACACTCCCACTGGAGTCCTGCGCACTTTCTATGGCGTCCTGCACACTCCCCTTGGGGTCATGCACACTTCCCATGTTGTCCTGCTCACTAACACTGGGGTCCTGCACACTTTCTATGACGTCCTGCACATTCGCACAGGGGTACTGCACACTTTTCAAGACGTCCTGCACACTCCCACTGGTGTCCTGCACACTTCCTACGACGTCTTATACACTCCCAATGGGGTCCTGCTCACTTCCTATGGCGTCCTGCGCACTCCCACTGCGGTCCTGCAGATTTTCCAAGGCGTACTGCGCACTCCCACTGGGGTCCTGCACACTTTCTATGACGTCCTGCTCACTCCCACTGCGGTTCTGCAGACTTTGCAAGGCGTCCTGCACACTCCCACAGGGGTCCTGCACTTTCCCGTCCTGCACACTTTCTATGACGTCCTGCGCACTCCCACTGCGGTTCTGCAGAATTTCCAAGGCATCCTGCGCACTCCCACTGGGGTCCTGCACACTTTCTATGACGTCCTGCACATTCGCGCAGGGGTACTGCACACTTTCTAAGACGTCCTCCACACTCCCACAGGGGTTCTGTACATTCCCACAGTGGTTCTGCATATTTTTCAATACGTCCTGCACACTCCCACTGGAGTCCTGCGCACTTTCTATGGCGTCCTGCACACTCCCCTTGGGGTCCTGCACACTTCCTATGCCGTCCTGCGCACTCCCACTGGGGTCCTGCACACTTTCTAAGACATCCTGCACACTCCGAATAGGGTCCTGCTGACTTTCTGTGACGTCCCGTACATTCCCACTGAGATCCTGCACACTCCCACAGGGGTCCTGCACACTCCCACAGTGGTTCTGCATAGTTTTCAATACGTCCTGCACACTCCCACTGGAGTCCTGCGCACTCTCTATGGCGTCCTGCACACTCCCCTTGGGGTCCTGCACACTTCCTATGTCGTCCTGCGCACTCCCACTGGGGTCCTGCTCACTTTATTTGACGTCCTGCACACTCCCACTGAAGTACTGCTCACTTTCTGTGACGTCCTGCACACTTTCCAAGACGCCCTGCACATTCGCACAGGGGTCCTGCACACTTTCTAAGACATCCTGCACACTCCGAATAGAGTCCTGCTGACTTTCTGTGACGTCCCGTACATTCCCACTAAGATCCTGCACACTCTCACAGGGGTCCTGCACACTCCCACAGTGGTTCTGCACACTTTTCAAGACGTCCTGCACACTCCCATTGGTGTCCTGCACACTTCCTAAGACGTCTTATACACTCCCACTGGGGTCCTGCTCACTTCCTACGACGTCCTGCGCACTCCCACTGGGGATCCTGCTCACTTTCTATGACGTCCTGCACACTCCCACTGGGGTACTGCTCACTTTCTATGACGTCCTGCGCACACCGCGAACCCTAACAATTCAGTACGGCGCCCCTCGAACCAATGAAGACCTTCCGCTCTGATTAGAGAGTAACCCTTCTACCCCCCCCACAAGATTCCTCATGGAAGTTTCCATGACCCACGGCTAAAAGTGCGCCCCACGGACAAACTCGGTTGCCCCGAGGCGCGGAATCGGAGATTCAGGCTGATTTTTTGGTAATCGATGAGTGTCCCACCTACCCGAATGTTGGTACCATTTCATCCGTTTTGATCGGCCATTCCGGAGATCCACGGGAAAACACAATTACACACACACACACACATAATGTTGGCGTGGATCCGGAAGAGACTTCCCGTTCACTGTTGAGGGTTGCCGCAAACTCGGTGTCACATGCTATAACATAGGTGCACCGAGTTTGCGCCAACCTCCAATGGGGAACGTAAAGTCTCTTCAGGATCCATGCCGACCATACATACAAACATCGGGACATAACTGCTTTAAGTATAAGGATATTTTTCTCTGGGGCTGCGTATTGGAAAGTGAAGTGATTTAAAGCAACATTTAGAGATACTGCATTACGCGAATAGGGATCTTATCATGGTTAATTAAACATTTATATCTTCTAAGAAAAAAGGAGAGAAGGAACTTCGAAAAAAGGAAACCTTTTTCATAAAATTACCCCTGCGGAGAAAAAAGGAAACGTATAGCATCCTATTGCTGGTCAAGAAAAGTTTCATGTTAACAATGAAACATGAAAACTCTCATGAGTTAGCAAATCAATGCATTTGGGATCAACGTTTATCGGAAGGATTGCTATTGGGGTTGAGTACAACTGTTTGTCAGCATCTGTGCCTTGCAGTTCAATGGAATACAGGCGAATAGGGTAGAAATACAGTGAGGACGTAATCAAATCGAAGCACTCGTGAAAGAGGCACTCTGCAGGCAATCTCGTCCGCGCCGAGGGGCTGAGTAGGGCCGCCCAACAGGGACACGCCCACCCGACCCGAGAGTGCCTCTTCGGGCGCTCCCCTTTTTTCAGGACGTCTCCCCCCCCCCCAGAGAGGACGCCCTTGTTAGAACTATTACTGCTCCTAAAGTTGGATTCCTTGCGCCTCAACTTTCACAGCTACCGCGACCAACAACTAATCTCAGAGAAAACGGAAGTCAAGCTAGGATATGAGAGCAGCAACTATGAATAACGGCATTGAACAAATATTTATAAAGCAACAGTAGCAAGGTAGCGCGTTCATCTGGAGTTGTCAGATATCCGAGATGGAATTTTTCAGGAAGCTAGGGGTGGTCACGTTTAGGCCGAAATCGGGTGAACCTACTCGACCCAGTAGTACGTACCAGAGGATCCTCAATGCATGAGACAACGTTGCACACAGTCCTATGCTCAGCCACCCAAAAATTAGGTATGATCATGAGTGGGTTGACCTACCTAGTTTCTCTTAACATTGAATGAACTCGAATCTGCAGTAAGCCTCTGGATACTTTAAATTTTGTGACTGATATTGAGTAAGGTTCACATTCCTTAAGTAATCGCTGTGAATGTTGAATACACGATTTTAAATGGGGGACATCATCGCCTTTGTGATTCGAAAAGAGGACAGTTCTAAGCACTAATAGCCCTGAACAAAGCATACGAATATCAACCTCTCGATCGATGGTTTGAAAGCCAAATGAGCAACATGGTACAGATTTTAACTGTAAACGAGCATTCCTATTAGAATGAGCGCTTTTCAGTTTTACTTTTTAACAGTTTTCCACAATGCCCAACCTCCTCACTGGAAAAAAAGTTGGAGGAACGTTCTCTGCTAACACCGTCTTGAATCCAAAGAACACTATCACGATGAAAATCGCAGCAGATCATTACGCAGTCACCCTCTGCACAATCAACTATGACAGTAAATGGCATGTTGTGACATCAGAGTCAACATCCTCCCTCCCTCCATTTTCAATCTTGAATTTCTGTATTTAACACAAGGTAGCTAAGGAAAGGACCAATAGCAATGTGCACTGTGAAGCGAGCTGGAACCAGAAGCCGGATTACAAATCATAATATTGATCGTCCTACCCCTCATTTGGCACAGTGCTGAGGAGTGTGAGACAACTATAAGTTTTTGAGCTAATATCTGACTAGCGCATCGAACGGTTTGCGCACTCTCGCTTATAGGGCTTTTATGTCTACATTGACAGGAAATCAGATCGTGAAACCTGACCGCGCGTGAAAGATTAAACCTTCAAGCTTGTTACTCTCTTGTATTGTAAAGGTAGAGAAACCCGGGGCCTCCTAAACAGGCAGCAGCGACCGCTTATCCACATCGTTTATCAAGCTGAATACGCATAAACTTGGTACGTTGATACATGATAAAACTCGTAGAACACCTCCACTGGCAAAACAGTGTGGTGGAACACGTATGGATAAATGGTCGCTGCTGCCTGTTTAGGTTTTCTCGAGAAACCCCAGGTTGTCACTACTTTTCCGTGGGTGAGAAACTGTGCACGTCGCCTAGTTGAGGGTCGAAACGCAGGTTGAACTTATATTTGTCCCAATACCAGTCGGGAGACCACGATAGTCTCTTAATTGGTCCTGAGCATACCTCTCGATCACACCGTAAAGCTCAGTAGCTAGCGATTCCCTAACTCGTTCCGGCTGCACATCTAATTCCACCTGTTCATATCTCGCACAGCACTCGCGAGCACTCTGAACACCGGCGTAGAACTTCGAAATGCACCTGAAACTGGATGATGTTAAAAGCATTTCCAGGCCAAGTGAATTAGCTGAGCTGACGCATTGTAAAGCATACCCTTGAAGGGCAGACGAGATTCCAACACCTGTGAGAGGATCAAATTTGTTCGAGGTTTTCTCGAACAACGGAGGAGGAACGATGTTGATAGTTTTAAGCTGCTTGATGAGAACATCTTCTAGGCTGCGCAGATCACGCGAAATTATACCCTGAAAGGTTACGCACAAGTACTGATTCAAGACATCAAATATCACACTCAAGTTAGGTGATTTTTTTACTTTTGAGATCAGTATAACTCGAAAAAAACTAAAAAGTCCTGAGGTTATAATGCAGGTAAGTGCTGTTTGAAAAGAAACCGTCCGCCGTAATATCAGCTCATTGATATATGTAAGGATACTTGGAGTGTGGGAAATGTTGTTTTCAATAGCAAACGGCCGTTTACCCGATGGCTTGATCACGCACTGGTAGGGTTCGATTCGGCGAAAAACCGCTTTCAACATCAGCAACTTCCCAAAAAAAATGAAAACAAGTTACTTGTAACATAAAAACCCGATAACAAGTTACTTGTAACATGCCGAAGCCGATGTAAATTACTTGCGACTTCTATTGTGCCATTTAGGTTACATGTAACATATCGGAGGCGCATCGCAAGCGGTTTCCTAACGAGATGTTGCATGTAACTTAAATGACTTAAAATAAGTCGCAGGTAACTTACATCAGCTTATATATGTTACAAGTAACTTGTTTTCGTTTTTCTGAGAGGATACTGCGTGCAGTGCGCCTCCGATATGTTACAAGTAACTTAAATGGCACAATATAAGTCGCAAGTAACTTAAAGGCAGTGTTCACGATAAATTTCACTTCCGATATCTCCACGGCTTACGGAAGGTCTGGTGCCTTATATAGCAAGGCATGCTTAAAAAGGACACGAAAGACGCGTTTTTGAGCAAAAATAGGCCTTCTCTTGTTTACGTTGATTTTTGAGCGTGGATGAATTGACCGCTAGAAGGATGATACCTATCAGTGCAATGAAGCAAACAGCTCAGTTATCAGCGCTTCCTTCACTTGATAATTCCTATAATCTGAGTCTTCATTTGTTCCTTTCAAGGGGCGGATCTGGGGCACGGGGCGTGTCTGGGGCACCAAAACGCTTGTTTGCAACCATTATTTTGTCACTCCTGTCTCGTTTTCTACCGTTCCTTTGGCACTGGGAGCCTAGGATCCTTCTCCCCTATCATTTTACTGTGGAAAGTCAACGAGGATGATCATCGTGAACGCTGCCTTTAAATCGGCCAAGAAGATATTTCCAAGGGGGATTTACGACGCACTCGCGGGGTCAGGCTTACGACTGACGTTGCTGTTGGTTTAATTACTCAAGTTTGAGGTACTTGACCCCAAACCAGCAGGGAAGGCCCCGCACAGCAATTTTTTAGTGTGTGGTCTGGGACGCGCTTGCCGCGTCGCGTGATGGCCACTATATTTCGGCATCGAATAATTTCGAGTCATCCTATGAATGGATTTTTCTTTTGAATGAAAAAATATTTCGAGCCGTCTTTGGTTTCCAGACAACAAGTAAGAGGTAAGCTTCTCATAAGTCATGTCATGGCAGAATTCTTTGCCTTCACAAAATCATAATTATCAATTATTCGAAAAAGTAGTCGATTATGACTCGAAGTCGACTATTTTTCGAATAATTGATAGCTATGATTTTGTGACGGTAAAGAATTCTGCCATGACAAGACTTATGAGAAGCTTACCTCTTACTTGCTGTCTGGAAACCGAAGACGGCTCGAAACATTTTGTCATTCAAAAGAAAAATCCATTCATAAGATGACTCGAAATTATTCGATGCCGAAGTATAATGGCCACCCATAGTGAAAATATAAATGTAAGCTACATGCAACTCAAGTGTAACTTACATGTAATATAACTTTAAGTTACATGTAATATAAATGCAAGTTACATGTAATATATATGTAAGTTACTTGAGACATTCAAGTAAGTTACATTTAAATCACAAGTAACTTGTCTTGATTTTTCTGAGTTGTCGAGAAGAGCCTTCGCACGACCACGTGACCCAACTCAACACCGCCACACGTTGCAAATGAACAATGTTTTGCCGCTCCCACTTCATTTCTGTAAGACCACGTGGTGATATTTCAGAAGCACGCGCTTTAAAGGCAGTGTTCACGATAAAAGTCGTTTTTCTGTTTTTCCGCCTATCTTGAAAACGGTCCCATGCTGATTCCAATGATGTCCCTGGAATAGTACAAGACCCCTGGAAACGGAGTTATGGCCCCTCGAAATTTAGCAAGGGAAAATTGTGGACGAGTTGTCCGAGGCTTGTAACTCCCGTTTTTTTGCAGCCGATGTGTGCGAGCTAACCTGAGTAAAGAGAGAAGTTGAGAATGAAGGGAAGAACGGGGCTTTTGCTCGGAAACCATCGCTCATTTAACCACAAATTCAGGGGAACTGTTACAGGACGTGGGCGGAGTGGCCCAATGGGTCGGCTGGCCCACGAGATTTTCACCCACTTACCGGCCGTTTTTCGTTGCACTTCCGTTCTTAATCTTCTTATAGGTACCCAAAGCTTACGTGTTAGCCAAAAAAAGGGGAAACTTTTTTATCGTGAACACTGCCTTTAAACGGAAGAGGCGTTAGGGTTTCTGCCCTTTCCTTAGGCATGCGGCTTTCCACAAGGAGGATACTGTTCGTGCTAGACTTGAGACCAAATCGAATAATTATTCGAATAATTCGAATATCCGATTGATCCAGAAATTACGATTTCTGATTTTTTTCGAATAGTCGGTTCAGTCAGGAGTTTCGAATTTTGGATTTTTTCGAAAATTCGAGTCATTCGAAGAAATAAATTATTCTTCTTTTTTCGAATCAGAGATTCATTCGGGGACTGAAATTATTCGGTTTCTTGAATAATCTGTCTATTAGGACAACTGAGATATTAGATTTTCTGAATATCTGGCAAATTTTGAGAGCCCCTCAGCTACCCAAATTGTTGTGTACTGTATGCACAACCACAGATCACACATCAAGTGACAGTCGTTGGTAATTAAGATTTTTCAGTAGGTCTGATCTGAGGAAAATACCTGCGAGTGATCCTCTTACGCGCCGCCATTCCATCACTTCAACTGTTGCTCAGTGCAGTGGTTGAGGCGAGGCACACCCCTGGATCGCGATTGTTATTGTCAGATATTATAAATGCCTTTGCGGAACCGCTTACTCACTCCGTATTAAGGTCGAGCGATTTGATATAATACTATTGTTGCCTGCTTGGAATGAAAAACCTTTCCAACACAATACAAGGTACACGCAAGGCCACCATGAAATTGTTCCCAGGAGTCACCCGAGAGATCAGCTTGCACAACAGGCTGCAAAACCACAACTGTGCTTTCTATGAAGGGGGCGTTGGGTCATGACGAAATATGAATGTCAATAACAAGTATCGGGCACGCTCGTCAGCACCGCTTTCACTTCCGCACGGGTTGAATTATAGGAGAAAGGCCTGCTGCGCTCCTGCTGAGGACGTGAATATTTCAAGAATAATATAACGACCCTATGAGGAGAACGCGGCCCTATTCCCATTCAAAACGTCTTGTAGCCGAGTTGAACGCGTATTGTCACTGAATCGAAACCTCAAGTGTTGCAGAACATATTCTCATTTGGTCGATACGTGCCCTGTATGAGGACGTGGCCGTATTGTCCTCCAAACCACGTTCTAGTAGAAATAAAAGGATATTGTGGTAGAACTGAACCTCACCAGTGCATGAGTGCATAAATAATTGGAAAGCAATTAGAGGGGTGTAGGAACCGTTCACACCAACGAGCAAACCGTCTAGGGTCGGTATCAGGGATGTGCGTTATAGAAATTTTGTAATTCGTTAGTCGTTAGTCGTTCAACCGACCAAAACCCTCGTTAGTCGTTAGTCGTTAAAAATCTCGGCTCCGAAAACAAGATGAAGCAGAAAAAAGCCCTTACGAATAGAAGGCAAAAGGCAAAAAAAAAAGGCATGAAGAGATGTATGTTTTCCAAAACATTCATGGTCATTGAAGACACAAATCACTCCTTGTTAGAGAACCTAGTTCAAACTGCGAATCCCTAATATACATAATTGAAAATATGCACGATGCCTAATACTCGAGAGTGTGTTCATCGATTTTTGTCTTTTTTTCGGTAAGAAAAAGAACAATATGGGAAACCGAGAAAATTTTGAACTCTGCTTTTTTTTCAGTGGGAAATTTGCTCTTCTGCGCTATATGATGATATTTGAAATCTACCCGATGGTGACAACACGGAGAATTGCACCGACTTTGCACTAATTGTTCCTTGCTCAGCGTTGCGATCTGAGCGCTTACGGGGCTTAGAGCTTGTTACCTTAATAGAGATAGGTCGGAAGAAATTAGCACCCGAGTGAAAATTTCACCTGCTGAGAGGTCCCAGCACCACTTTATAGAAACCCCATATATCGAATTTATGACTGAAAATCGAAAGACGGCATCCTTAAAAATCCAATCATCAGATACAGGTACCGTCGTTGAGCAGTTGTGGCCTGCAGGCACCGCTCCATATTATCACCTCTGATAGTGCCCTGTGTTATAAAACTCCGCTGGAGCCGGTAATGTTTCGGGACTGGTTCAGCGAGCCTACCATAGAGTCTTGCGCGACCGACGCGAAGTCGCAGAAGCGCTGCTCCAGACCTTGCGCAACGTTGGGTTGAGGTCAAAATGGGGGGGGGGGGAGGGGGTTCAGAACTGCGAAGCAGTGCCAGTAGAAATAGTACATACTGAAGGCTATGGTTATTTTGTACCATTCACCTAGAACAACCGTGCAATATGTATCAATCCTGGTGTAAGACTTGGGTTGGAGCGCGATTTGAATGACTATTGACTTTCTAACGAATTTCGGGATTGCTTACGAAAATATTTGAAATTTCGTTAGTCGTTAGTCGTACCACCGAAAAAGCCCGTTAGTCGTTAAATTCGTTAGTCGTTAGTCGTAATTACGCACATCCCTGGTCGGTATGCATGAAAGCAATTTGGAACAGCAGGAGTTTCGCTTGCTCCGCGCGCGAGTAAGAGGAAGGACTGAAAGGAGGACTCATGCGCGTAAGACCCCTGTCATACTCGGCCGAAGGCCGTCCTGAGCGATTCCTAGTAAACCTGCGCCGTCCTGAACCGTCCCTAGTAATCCTACGCCCTACTGCACGTCACTAGTGTCCGTCTGTATGCCAATCGATAATGCATTGCAACCGCGCCCCCCCCCTCGCACCTAGGCATACTCAAGCGCACTGCGGCCGGCTCAGGCCGGGCAGAAAGGGGGATTTCCCACCTCAGTAAGCATGCATTCAATGCACACAAAGCATACGTATCGATCGAGACGGCCACAGCTGGATCAGGTCGGACCAGGCGGGCTCCAAGTCGGAAATATCGGAGGGGGGGGGGATTTTTCAATCTGA